>CAUJRU010000031.1:792500-910000 GCA_963277665.1 Viscum album | reverse complement strand
CTTTTAGGGTTTAAGTTGCAGTTTTTTGGTTTATGATTCATTTTTTGGTTTATGTTGCGTTTATAGGGTTTATGTGGCATTTTTTCAGGATTATGTAAAGTTTTTAGGGTTTATGTATCTATTTGAAGCCTTTTTAGGGTTCTACTGGTTGTTTATGGTTTGTAGTGTTTTTTGGGTTTTTAAGGATTGTTAATGGGTGTTTATGGTTTTTTATGGTATCTGATGGCTTTTTTATGGTTGGGGGGTTATGGTTTTATTTGTTTTTTGGGGATTGATGTGGGTTGTTAGTGTTTTTTAGTGTGTTTTAGGGTTTGTTTGGGTATTGTACCAGTTTTTCAGGTTTATATAATGTCTTTTAGCGTTTTTGGGGTTCATTAGGGTTTTTTAGTGTTCTTTAGAGTTTAACATGGTTCTTTAGGAATTATTAGGGTTATTTAGGGTTTATTAGTGTTCTTTAGGATTTGTTATGGTTTATTAGCATTTTTATTGTATATTCCGGTTTTATTGGGCTTTTGTAGACATTAATAGCTTTTTCTAGGGTTTATCAACCTTTTTAGGGTTATTTAGGATTTATTAAGGTTTATTAGGGTTTATTTTATTTATTAGGGTTTAGTAATGTGTATTTGGGTTTATTACGATTTATTAGGGTTTATTATGATTTTTTAAAGTTTATTGGGGTTTATTAGGGGTTTGTTATGTTTTGTTTCAGTTTGTTAGGATTTATTTGATGTTGTTAGGATTTTTTACGATTTATTTGGGGTTGTTAGGGTTTGTTAAAATTTATTTTGGTGTTATTAGGGGTTTTTAGGGTTTATTAGTGGGCTGTAGGTTTTTGTAGGCTATTAATTGGAGATTTTTATAGCGTTTTGTTGGGTTTGTTAGGGTTTTTAGTGATTATTAGGGTTTATTACGGTTTAATAGTGTTTTTTATAGTATATTAGGTGTTTTAGGGGTTTTGTAATGTTTATTAGCATCTAATGGAGTTTTTTAGTGTTTATTACATGTTATTTTTATCTATTAGTGTTTATTAGGGGTTTTAGGGTTTAATAGTGGGTTTTATGGATTATTAGGGTTTATTAGTGGTTCTTAGGGTTTATCAGTGGTTGTTAGGGTTTGTTAGGTTTTTTAGGGTTTTTAGGGTTTGTTACGGTTTGTTTGTGTTGTTTACAGTTTTATGCATTTTTTGGGTTTTATGGGTGTGTTTTGATTTTTTATGCTTTTTAGCGTCATTTTAGCTTTTTTTTTGGTTTCGGTTGCGTTTTGTGGTTTTTGAAGCATTTTTCTCTTTTTTGTAGCAATTGTTAGGGTTTATGGAGCGTTGTTAGTGGCTTTAGTGGTTCTTTACGGGTTTTAGGGTTCTTTAGGGTTCTTTATGGTGCATTAGGGTTTCTTTATAGGTTTTTAGGGTTTAGTAGTGGGTTTTTAGGGTTTTTAAGGGTTTCATAGGTGTGGTTAGGGGTTTTTAGGAATTTTAAGGCTTTTTAGGATTTTTGTAGCATTTTTAGGGGTTTTAGGGTGTTTAGCGTTTTTTGAGGTTTTTTGAGGTTTTTTGAGGTTTTTAGGGTTTTTAGGTTTGTATTCGAGTTTTTTTGTTTTTTTCGTGTTTTTAGGGGTTTTATGGTATTTAGATTATTTTTAGGATTTGTAGGATTTTTTAGGGTTTTTAGGAGTTTTTTGGGTTTTTTGGGTTTTTTGGCAAAGAAGTCACGGTTCCAGGCTATTCCCAGAACCCCCCAAAATTTATAAACAAAGGATACAGACACTGAAGACAAGGGAGGGGAGGGATCAATCAATCCACACCCAAAACCCCTTACAACCTCAGCCCGAGGGCCACAAAAGGAAAGAAAAAAAGAAACAAAGCGCAAGAACAAAAAGGACACAGTGACCAAAAGAAAATCACACACAGAGAAGGTCAGTCAACATCGCCGCCAAAATCCTCCAGCTCCACATCACGAAACCCCATGCCAACACCAAAGCCGCTGCCATCATCAGCAACGCTAAAATCTGATTCATCACCCTGGTTCATTGAGTCCCATCCAGAGTCAAAATCTTCTTGCATGCCAAGTCTGGACCACAGCTTCTCCATAACTTTTACCTGCTCAGCAGAAAAATAAGGCCTCTCTCGCTTATTCACCTTTAGATTCAGTTTGACAGCTCGTGAGGAGGCCCTACTTGCCATTGGGCATGGGAGGGCAGATTAATCCCTCCTCCTTCTTCATCTTGGTGGGGCAGAGGAGGTTCCCGCAGCAGACATCTTTGTTCCATTGCCACCATCACTAGCGGCTAATGGTGCCTTGCCCTTCTTTCTTTCTGCCTCATGAGTTTCAGCACCTCTGCTGATTTTTTTCTCCCTTGATGTGACCATAGCAGCATTTATCCGTCGATCAGCCTCATCAAGCCTCTCCCCAAGCCTCCTTGACTCACCTTTCCCTTTCAACCCATACCATCTCATGGAGCTGCACACAAAATTCTTCAGCAGAGGGAACATCATGAAGGATCATCGCCCTCTGCAGGTCCATGGAAGGACCACCAGCATCACCAGCATATCGGAGCTGGTCACTAGGAAGGTCCTCAGCACCGCCGTCAAAGGGGGATGATAACCCAGGGCCCATGCCAGGTCCCCCCACACCAGGATACCCATGAAGGACCAGCGGGGCATCACGTTAGTCTATATCCCCATCCAGTATGGGCTTTTACTCACCTGAGCATGAAATCCAGCCATCTCCAGACCTGGCTTCCTGAGCAACAGCATCCTCCTTTGCTGCATCTTCCACCCGTACCCCACCCATATCAGGCTCAGCCGAACCTGCATCCTTATAAACATTCACAGGAGCCTCATCTGTTATAGAAGATCCACCATCATTCTCATCAACCTTTAAGCCAGTTGTGTTATCCCATCCTAGATCCTTGCAGGAATTTTTTACATTTCCTGGCCAGACATCCATCACAATTGTCCTATCTATCTCAGTTTGCTTCCTAATATCTTCACCAGACCCGTAAACACCTTCAGCAGAGCCATGAATTCCTCCCTCAGTGAGCATGACTTCATCCTCAATAGCATTCCCTGAGACACCGGCTCTTGCTTCCAGACTCACCAAGAAGCCACCCAAATCCATCAGAGAGATTTCTAACCCATTACCAGCCAACAGAGGAGATGAGCAGGGCACATCGGTAGCCAAAGAGTGGGAAACCTCCCCAATCGTCCCCTTCACCTCCACCCTAGGGAGGCCGCTCCCACCAGCAGACGGAGATTCACCACCCCTAGAAGAGCCAGAACAAATTCCAGAACGGTCATTGTGCCCAAAGCTCCAGCACGAAGAGCAGAAGACTGGCCATTGCTCGAAGACAACAGATTGTCTCCATCTGAGCTCCTCTCCCACAGCAATCCAGACAGAGTCCATAGGGGGTTTCGACGCATCAATTTCGACAAAAGCCCTTGGAGGAACCGGATGACAGAGGGCCCTCGTCCTACTATCCACACAGAGGAATCGCCCCACCAGGTTTCCAAGCATCGAAATAATTGAGAAATTCTTAAAGGGGAGTGGCAATTCAGGAAAACGCACCCAGGTAGCAGTAATCGGGGAGATTCGCTTCATATGAAAATCAAAGCTCCATCGAAAGAGGGAGAATCGAGCGCCATTGCATGATCGAGGAGCCGCTGTCGAAGGTGACCACCGGGGGTCGTCGCCTTGGAAAGCTTGCAACCAGAGTCAATCGGTGGAGATCCGCTACCTCAGTGAACTCCCGAATTGAGAGAGGAAGCTACGAGCAGCCATCGAAGAACTCCGGAACCTTCGGGCCAAGCACCATTCGCGGGAAGGCGGGTAAAAGATCAGAAGAAGAGAGCGACGAGAAATCATCAGGGAGAGTATCCTCCCCCATAGAGATAGGGGGAGGAGCTTCGATTGCCATCGCCTTCAACCCGAGGGGAAACCGCCATCGTAGGGGAGCAGAATCGCCAGGAGCGCCCGAGCCGCCATCGCAGGGGTTTCTTTTCTTCCTTGGGTTTTTTGGGTTTTTATGGGTTTTTAGGGTTTTGATAGGTTTTTCCGGTTTTGTTAGGGTTTTATGTGAATATTAGTGTTTTGAATGGTATAATAGCATTTTTGTTTTATATTTTCTTTTTTACATATTTTCCATCTTTCATTGGGGTCTAATAGGGTTTTTAGGGTTTATTACGATTTATTAGTGTTTATTAGGGTTTAGTAGTGGGCTTTAGGGTTTATTACGGTTTATTATGGTTTATTGTTGGTTGGTAGGATTTGGTAGGATTTATTAGTGCTTCTTAGAGTGATTTATGGTGTCTAAGGGTTTGTTATGGTTTCTAAGGGTGTGTTAGTGTTTTTAAGGGTGGGTTTGGGTTTTTATGGGCGGCTTTGGGTTTCTAAGTGTGTGTTATGGTTTCTAAGGGTTTCTAAGGTTTTGTTTGGGTATTTATGGGTGTGTTGGGGTTACTAAGGGTGTGCTAGGGTTTCTAAGGGTGTGTTAGGGTTTCTAAGGGTGTGTTAGTGTTTCTTAGGTTTTCTTAGGGTTTTGTTAGGTTTTTAGGGTTATGTTAGGGTTTATTATGGTTTCATAGGGGTTTTTTGGGTTTCTTCAGGTTTTTTTGGGTTCATTGGGGTTTCTTAGTGCTTCTTGGGGTTATTAGGGATTATTAGGGTTTGTTAGGGTTTCTTAGGGGTTTTTAGGGTTTATTAGGGTTTCTTATGTTTTTGTGGGGTTTTGAGGGTTTGTTAGGGTTGGTTAGGGTTTTTTAGGGTTTGTTAGTGTTTGTTAGGGTTTGTTAGGGTTTTTCATGGTCTTTAATGGTTTTTAGTGTTTATGTGGTTATTCATGGTTTGTTAGGGTTATTTAGTTGTCCTTTGTTGTCACAGATGTGTAGATCTAGTCGCAAACTTCAATTTGATATGTGGTAGAGGTGAAACGGACACCCACTTCAGAAGTTATGGTCATTTGTAGGACTTTAGGACCTTTTGGGACTTTAATAACGTGATAAGGTGTTCCTATTGGTCACAGATGTGTAGATCTAGTCGAATGCTTCGATTTGATATATTGTAGAGGCAAAACGGGCTCCCGATGTAGAAGCTATTGTCTTTTGGAGGGTTTAATTACCTTTTGGGCCTTCAAGGACGTGAAAATGATATTCATTGGTTGTAGGAGTGTAGGTCTAGTCGCAAGATTTGATTTGATATGTGGTATAGGCAAAACTGACACCCATAGAAGAAGTTATTGCAAAACGGATACCAGAAGCCAATCTTTTGGCCATCCCAAGGGATTTTTGGTCCTTTTAGGGGTTGAAGAATGTCATAAAGGGTTCCAGTGGTTACAAGAGAGTGTATCTTTTCAATATCTTAGATTTGAGATGTGTTAGATCCAAAATAAAAACACATATCAGATGTTATTGTCATTTTAAATTGAGTAACTCTCCTAGTGCCTAAAAACCTAAGAAACCCGCAACTCACTAAAATAAGCAGTACTTCTCCTTCGGGTGTCCGTTTGAGCACTGTGACAATTCAAATAGAATCTCGTGAGATGAGTGAGGACAAATTTTAGTGGAAACTATGAGAAGATCAAATAAATATAAGATATATTAGTTATACCACTCCAAAAGAAATTCCCAATTCAAACGACCGTAACCATCACTCCGGTTGTCCGTTTCAGCTCTACCACATATCAAATCAAAAGTAACAAAGAGATATACACATAAGGATGACTTGAACATATTTAAAGACATGTTTGAGAACCTAAAATCCCCAAAACCCATCCAAAGGCCTTCAAAACTCCATTTCCTTATACGGATCCCTTTCAAATTTTTCTTAAAATGGTCATAACTTTTGATCTGTGTGCCTATTCGGCCTCCGATGCCAATTTTTATCATAGTTCATTCCATGAGATTAAGTTTGACTATTCACGGAGAGGAAATGGACACCCGAAGAAGTTGTTATGTCATTTTCAACGACTCTGTGATTTGTTAGGTTTCTCGAGACCCCATTTCTAGCATTTTTGTCATGTCGGCTATTTTTTCAAACTATTATAACTTATTATTATTATTATTATTATTATTATCATCATCTCATCCACATGCACAGGAACATGAACGTGCCTTATTATTATATTTTTATTACCATGCATGTGCACATGCATTGTACACAAGTTATTTTATTATAACATGCGTTGTTATTATTATTGTTATTATTATTATTGTGGTTGTTGTTGTTGTTGTTACCATCACATGCAAATGCACAAGCGAATGCACATAAATTAACATTCAATGCACATGCATTGTTCTACTATCACATGTGTTGTTGTTATTATTATTATTATTATTATTATTATTATTATTATTATTATTATTATCATCGTCATCATCACATACAATTGCAATGCACAGACGTTATTATTTATTACCATGCACGTGCACACGTAATGCACATGCAATATTCTATTATCACATGCATTGGTACTACTATTATTATCACCACCACAACTACTATTATTACTACTGCTGTTATTATTACTATCATCACATGAAAATTTAGATGCACGCACATTATTATTTATTATTTATTATCATGCCCGTGCATATGCAATGCATTTTAATTATTATTTTATTATTATTATTATTATTATTATTATCACAATTATTATTATTATCATCATCATCATTATCATTATTGTTATCATTATCACATGCAAATGCACATGCATGTGCGTTCTAATTTATCATTAACTATTTATTATTTACAACTATGTATGTGCACCTAAAATGCACTTGCATTATTCTATTATTATTAATATTATTTTTATCATAAAATACAAATGGACATGCACGTGCGTTGTTATTTACTATTTATTACCATGCATGTGCATGCGTCGTTATCATTATCATTACATGTAAATGCACATCCACATTTTTTATTATATATTATTTATTATCATTCACATGCAAATGCAATGCACTTGCGTTATTCTATTATCACATGTGGTATTATTATTTATTCCCATGCATGTGCACACGCAATGCACATGCCTTATTCTATTATCACATGTGTTATTATCTATTATTTATTGTCATTACCATGCAAATGCACATTCATGTGGACTTGGTTATTATTTATTGTTTATTACCATGCACATGCACATGAAAATGCACTTGGATGTGTGTTATGATTTATTATTTATTATCATTTCCATGCACATGCACATACAAATGTAATTCATAGGCATTATTATTTATTATCATTCACATGAAAATGCACAGGCATTGCACATGCACGTGTATTATGATTTACTATTTAAACCATGCACATGCTTATGCACATGCATGTGCGTCATTACTATTATTATTATTAGAGGTATTTTTAGTGTTTACTAGCATTTTTTAGAATTTTTAGGTTTTATTAACATTTATTATGGGTTTTTAGGGTTTTACTATTTTTTAATGGTATATTAGTTTTTTTAGGGTTTGGTGGGGGTTATTAGGATTTTATTAGGGTTTATTATGGTGTGTTATGGTTTATTAGGGTTTATTAGGTATTTTTTGGGTTTTATTTGGATTGATTTGGGTTTATTTTGGTACATTATTCTATATTATGGTATATTTGGGTATGTTTAGGATTTATTAGGGTTTATTATCGTTCATTATGGTTCATTAATTTTTAAGAGGGTATATTAGGGTTTTTTAGGGGTTAGTAGTGTTTATTAGTGTTTGTTAATGATTTTAAGCTTTGTTAGGTTTTATTAGCATTTATTTGGGGTTTTAGGGCTTTTTAATGGTATATTTTCATTTTTTAGGGTTTAGTGGGGTTTATAATTGGTTTATTATAGTGAATTATGTTTTATTAGGGTTGAGTAGGTATTTTTAGGGGTTTTTTAGGCTTGATTATGTATCTTTAGGGTTTTATTTGGGTTTATTTGGATTTAGTAGTGTTTATTAGGGTTTGTTAGGGATTTTTAGGGTTTACTAGGGTTTGTTAGTGTTTTTATTAGGGTATATGAGTGTTTTTTAGTTATTGTTAATATATATGAGGGGTTGTTAGGACTTTTTTGGTTATATTAGTGTGTTTTTAGTGTTTACGAGCATTTTTTATGGTTTATTAGTTTTTATTAGAATTTTTTATGTTTTATTAGGGTTTCTAGGGATTTTTAATGGTTTGTTTTCATTTTTTGTTTATTGGGGTTTTATTAGGTTTTCTTAGGGTGTGTCAAGGTTTATTGGGGTTGAGAAGGCATTTTAGGGTTTTGTTATGGTTTTATTAGTCTTTATTAGTTTTTATTAGGGTTTATTAGGGATTTTTAGGGTTTATTAGAGTTTGTCAGGGGTTAATTAGTTTTTTTGTTTTATTAGGCTATATTAGTGTTTGCTATGTCTTTTTAGATAATATAGCATTTTTTATTATTTGTGAGTGTTTTTTTGTGAGCATTTTAAGGTTTCTTACGTTATATTAGAGTTTATTATGGTTTATTATGGTTTCTAGGTATTTTTAAGGTATATTAGCGTTTTTTGTCTTTATCAGGTTATATTACTGTTTTAATGTCTTTTTATTTAATATATCATGTTTTTATTGTTTGGGATCAATTTTTTTATTGTTTGTGAGTGTTTTTAGGGTTTATCAGGTTATATTAGAGTTTATGAGGGTTTCTAGGGAATTTTTACGGTATACTAGTGTTTTTTCCTTATTAGGGTTCTGTTCGGTTTTATTAGGGGTCATTATGGTGTATCAAGGTTTGTTAGGGATGAGTATGGTTTATTTGGATTTATTTATGGTTTATTGGATATTTTTAGGGTTTTATTGGTTTATTATGGTTTATAAGTGTTTATTAGTGTCTATTGGGGTTGGTTAGGGTTTTTTAAGTTTTCTTAATGTGTTTTTAGGGTTTATTTGGTTTTATTATCATTTATTAGGGTTTATTAGGTATTTTAGGGGTTTAATTACTATTGAGTAGAGTCTATTCGGGTTTTTAGGGATTATAAGACCTTTTTAGGGATTATTAAAGATTATTAGCGGTTTATTAGTTTTTATTTTTTTATATTATGGTATATTAGTGTTTAATATTTTTAGGGTTTTGAAGCATCTTTACAGTTTTTGTAGCATTTTTTAGTATTTGTGTAGCGTTGATTGAGTTTATGTACCATTTTTAGTGTTTATGTAGCACTGTTAAGGTTTAGTTGGTAGTTTTAGGTTTTTTAGCATTTTTTATGGTTTATGTAATGTTTTTAGGGTTTATGTAGTGTGTTTATGGTTTAGATTTTATTTATCATTTATTAGGGTTTTCCTTGCGTTTTCTAGTTTTATGTACCTTTTTTAGGGGTGATGTAGCGTTTATGTTTCATTTTTTAGGTTTTATGTAATGTTTATAGGGTTCATGTAGTGTTTTTTGGGTTTATGTTGTGTTTTTTGGTTTTATGTAGCATTTTTTAATGTTTATGTTGCGTTGTTTAGGGTTTATGTTACAGTTCTAGGGTTTATGTAGTGCTTTTTGGGATTATGTAGCGTTTTTTGGGTTTATGTTGCGTTTTTTGGTTTTATGTTGCGTTTTTTAGGTTTATGTTGCATGTTTAGGGTTTATGTTTCATTTTAAGGGTTTATGTAATGTTTTTGGGGTTTATGTATCTATTTGTTTCCTTTTTAAGGGTTTTAATGGTTGTTTACGGTTTAGAGTGGTTTTAGGGTTTTTATGGGTTATTAACGGGTGTTTATGGTTTTTATGGTATTTGATGGGGTTTCAATGGTTTTTTGGGGGGATTTTAATGGTTTATTTGTTTCTTTGGGATTAATAGGTCTTGTTAGGGTTTTTAGTGTGTTTTAGGGTTTGTTTTGGTATTGTCGCGATTATTAGGGTTTATGAAAAAAAATCGTGTTTTGGGGTTCATTAGGGTTTTTTAGTGTTCTTTAGAGTTTATTATGGTTCTTTGGGGTTTAATAAGTTTCATTAAGATTTATTAGTGATCTTTATGATTTGTTATAGTTTATTAACATTTTTATTGTGTATTAGGGTTTTATTGGGCTTTTGTAGGCATTAATAGCTTTTTCTAGGGTTTATCATCCTTTTTAGGATTATTTAGGATATATTAGTTTTTATTGGGTTTTATTTTTTTATTAGGGTTTATTAACGTGTATTTGGGTTTATTACAATTTATTAGGGTTTATTATGATTTTTTAGGGTTTATTATGGTTTATTAGGGGTTTTATGGTTGTTTTCAGTTTGTTACGATTTATTTAGCATTTTTAGGATTTGTTACGATTTATTTGGAGTTTTTAGGGTTTGTTATTATTTATTATGGGGTTATTAGGGTTTGTTAGTGTTTATTAGAGGGTTGCAGGGTTTTATAGGCTGCTATTTGGTGAGTTTTATAGTGTTTTTTCAGGTTTGGTTAGGGTTTTTAGTGATTATTAGGATTTATTATGGTTCAATATTGTTTTTTTATTGTATATTAGGGGTTTTAGAGATTTTGCAGAATTTATTAGAGTCTAATAGGTTTTTAGGGTTTATTAAACGTAATTATAATTTATTAGTGTTTATTAGGGTTTTAGGGTTTAATAGTGGGTTTGAGGTGTTATTTGGGTTTATTAGTGGTTCTTTGGGGTTATTAGTGGTTGTTAGGGTTTGTTAGGTTTTTTTGGGTTTGTTAGGACGTGTGTTATTATATTATCACACACGTTATTATTATCATTATTATCATTATCATTATTATCATTATCAATATTATAATTATCATTATTGTTATTACTACTATTGTTATTATTATTATCATCACATGAAAATGCAGATAATCATGCATTATAATTTATTATTAATTATATATTATTTATTTCCATGCATGTACATATGTAGTTGTTTTTATTATTATTATTATCATCGCATGCAAATGAAAATGCACGTCTGTTATTATTTATTACCATGTATGCGCACACACAATGCACCAACATTATTCTATTATCACATGGATTTTTATTGTTATTATTATTATTACTAGTATTGTTATTATTTTTATTATCATCAAACGCAAATGCAAATGCACGTGCGTTCTTATTTGTTACCATACACGTGCACATTCAACACATGTGCATTATTCTATTATCACATGCACTATTATTATTAATATTACTATTATTGTTATTATAATCATCATGTGTGCTATGAGTTATTATTTATTATCATGCACTACACAAGAAATGCACGTGTGTTATTCTATTATCACATGGATTGTTGTTGTTGTTGTTATTTTTATTATTATTATTATTACCATCTCATGCACATGCACATGCACATGTACATGCATTATTATTTATTTTTTATTACCATGCACATGAACATGCAATTCACACATGTTATTTTATTATCACATATATTGTTATTATTATTATTGTAGTTGTTGTTGTCGTTTTTTTTGTAATTGTAATTATCATCACATGGAAATGCACATGAAAATGAAAATGCAAATACATAAACACACACATTCAATGCACGTGCATTATTAAATTATCACATGTGTTGTTATTATTAATATTAGTAATAATATTATTATTATCAACATCATCATTATCACATGAAAATGCAATGCACGCGTGTTATTATTTATATACCATGAACATGAACATGAAATATTCTATTTTCACATGTAGTGGTACTACTACTATTATCACTACTACTACTGCTGCTGTTATTATTGTTATCATCCCACACAAATGCAGATGCACATGCTTTATTACTTTTTTATTTATTACCATGAAAGTGCATATGCAATGCACTAGTATTATTCATTTATTATTATTATTATCACAGTTATTATTTTTATTATTATCATCATCATTATTATTATTATCATTATCACATGGAAATCCACATGCATGTTCATTTTTATTTATTATTTATTACCATGCACGTGCATGCATTATTATTTTTATTATTATTACACATTGTATTATTAATATTATTATCAAATGTAAATGCACATTGACATGCATGTGTGTTCTCATTTACTGTTATTTTTTTATTATTTACTACTATGTACGTGAACATGCAATGCACTTTAATTATTATATTATTATTTTTGTTGTTGTTTTTGTTGTTGTTGTTGTTTGTATCATCAAATACAAATGCACATGCACATGCACATGTGTTGTTGTTTAATATTTATTACCATCCATGTACATGCATCATTATTATTATCATTACATGTAGATGCACATACACATGTGTTATTATATATTATTTATTACAATGCACATGAAAATGCAATGCACTTGAGTTATTCTATTGTCACATGTGTTATTATTATTTATTCTCATGCACGTGCACACGCAATGCACTTACGTTATTCTATTATCAGATGTGTTATTATTTATTATTTATTATCATTCACATGCAAATGAACATTCATGTGGACTTTGTTATTATTTATTGTTTATTACCATGAACATGCACATGCCCATGCACATGCACATGCACGTGCACTTGTATGTGCGTTATTATTTATTATTTATTATCATTCACATCCACATGCACATACACATGAAATTCACATGCGTTATTATTTATATTTTATTATTTATTATCATTCACATGCAAATGCACCTGCATCTGCACATGCACATGCACATGTGTTATGATTTATTATTTAAACCATGCACATGCATATGCACATGCACATGCATTATTACTACTATTATTATTAGAGGTATTTTGAGGGTTTACAATAATGTTTTAGGTTTTTAGGTGTTATTAACATTTAGTATGATTTGTTAGGGTATTTGGGTTTTTTAATGGTATATTAGCATTTTTTAGGGTTTGGTGGGGGTTATTAGGATTTCTTTAGGGTATTTTATGTTGTTTCAAGGATTATTAGGGTTTATTAGGCATTTTTAGGGTTTTATTAGGATTTAGTTGGGTTTATTAGGGTATATTATGGTATATTTGGGTATGTTTAGGATTAATTAGGGTTTATTATGGTTCATTAGGGTTTATTAATTTTCAATAGGGTATATTTGGGGGTTTTATGGTTTAGTAGTATTCACTCGGGTTTATTAGCGCTTTTATGCTTTGTTAGGTTTTATTAGCATTTATTAGGGGTTTTAGGGCTTTTTAATGGTATATTTGCGTTTTTAGGGTTTAGTGGGGGTTATTATGGTTTATTATGGTGTGTTAAGGTTTATTAGGGATGAGTTGGTATTTTTAGGGTTTTATTAGGTTTGAGTCGGTATCTTTAATGTTTTATTTGGGTTTATTTGGTTTGAGTACGGTTTATTAGGTTTTGTTAGGGATTTTTAGGGTTTACTAGGGTTTGTTAGTGTTTTTATTAGTGTATATGAGTGTTTTATAGTTTTCGTTAATATATATGAGGGTTTGTTATGACTTTTTAGGTTTTTTAGTGTGTTTTTAGTGTTTGTGAGCATTTTTTATGGTTTATTAGGTTTTATTTGAATTAATTATGGTTTATTTGTGTTTCTTGGGCTTTTTAATGGTTTGTTTGCATTTCTTTTTTGTTTACTGTTGTTTAGTTGGGTTTTTTTAGGTTTTGTTATGGTGTGTCAAGGTTTATTAGGGTTGAGAAGGTATTTTTAAAGTTTTATTAGGGTTTATTAGGTATTTTTAGGGTTTACTAGGGTTTGTTAGGGGTTTATTAGTTTTTTTGTTTTATTAGGTTATATGAGTTTTTGTGAGGTCTTTTTTGATAATATTGCATGTTTATTTTTTTTTGAGATTTTTTTTTGAGCGTTTTAGGGTTTCTTTG
Source organism: Viscum album (assembly GCA_963277665.1). Lineage (NCBI taxonomy): Eukaryota > Viridiplantae > Streptophyta > Magnoliopsida > Santalales > Viscaceae > Viscum > Viscum album. The sequence goes on along the minus strand of CAUJRU010000031.1, from coordinate 896,265 downwards.
GTTATATTAGAGTTTATTATGGTTTATTACAGTTTCTAGGGATTTTATGGTATATTAGCATTTTTTTCTTTATTAGGCTATATTATTGTTTTTAGGTCTTTTTTGGTAATATAGCGCGTTTTTATTGTTTGTGATCATTTTTTTAATATTTGTGAGCATTTTTAGGGTTTATTAAGTTATATTAGAGTTTATCAGGGATTCTAGGGATTTTTTAAGGCATACTAGCATTTTTTATTTATTAGGGTTTTGTAGGGTTTTATAGGAGGCATTGGATGATAAATACTATTTGATTGTTTTGGTATATTGTGTTATTTTTACAGGGGTTTCGATTTTTTTTAAAGTGTAATTTCAATTATTTTATAGAAAAAATTCATTTCAGTGTCTGTTATTTGAAAAACCGACGCCGAATGTTTTTATAAAAAATTGAATTTCGGCATCGGTTTTATCTGAAACTGACGCCGAAAACAAGTTCGACCGAGTTTTCGGCGTCAATTTGAGATAAAACCGACGCCAAAAATCCTGTCTAAAATTCAATTTCGGCGTCATTTTTTGAAAAAATGACCCCGAAAAACATATTCTTAATTTCACCTTTATAGACAACGGTTTAAAACCGACGTCAAAAATAAAAAAAATAGACGTTAATTTTGGTTTTTCCACTAGTGTATGTAGCATTTTAATGGGTGATGTAGCGTTTATGTTGCATTTTTTATGGTTTATGTAACGTTTTTAGGGTTAATGTAGTGTTTTTAGGGTTTATATGGTGTTTTTAGGTTTTATATAGCATTTTTTAATTTTTATGTTGCGTTTTTAGGGTTTATTTTGTGTTTTTGGGGTTTATGTTACAGTTCTAGGGTTTCTGTAGTGCTTTTAGAGTTTATGTAGCATTTTTTGGGTTTATGTTGCATTTTTTGGTTTATGTTGCGTTTTTTGGGATTTTGTTGCTTTTTTCGAGTTTATGTAATGTTTTTAGGGTTTATGTATCTATTTGAAGCCTTTTTAGGGGTTTAATGGTTGTTTATGGTTTGTAGTGTTTTTTGGGTTTTTAAGGTTTGTTAATGGGTGTTTATGGTTTTTTATGGTATCTGATGGATTTTTAATGATTTTGGGGGGTTTTATGGTTTTATTTGTTTCTTTGGGATTGATAGGGGTTGTTAGGATTTTTAGTGTGTTTTAGGGTTTGTTTGGGTATTTTAGTGGTTTTTAGGGTTTCTATAATCTGTTTTAGTGTATTTTGGGTTTATTAGTGTTTTTTAGTGTTATTTAGAGTTTGATATGGTTCATTAGGGTTTATTAGGGTTATTTAGGGTTTATTAGTGTTCTTTTGGATTTGTTACAATTTATTTGTGTTTTTATTGTATATTCGTGTTTTATTGGGCTTTTGTAGGCATTAATAACATTTTCTAAGGTTTATCAACCATTTTTAAGGTTATTTAGCATTTATTAGGGTTTATTTTATTTATCAGGGTTTAGTAACGTGTATTTGGGTTCATTAAAATTTATTAGGGTTTATTATGTTTTGTTAAAGTTTATTGGGGTTTATTAGGGGTGTGTATTGTTTTGTTTCAGTTTTTATGATTTATTTGGCATTGTTAGGATTTTTTACGATTTATTCGTGGTTTTTAGGGTTTGTTACGATTTATTTTGGCGTTATTAGGGTTTTTAGGGTTTATTAGTGGGTTGTAGGATTTTGTAGGCTATTATTTGGAGATTTTTGTAGCGTTTTGTCAGGTTTGTTTGGGTTTTTAGTGATTATTAGGGTTTATTATGGTTTAATAGTTTTTTTATTATATATTAGGTGTTTTAGTGATTTTGTAGTGTTTATTAGGGTCTAATGGAGTTTGTTAGGGTTTATTATAGGTTATTTTGATTTATTTGTTTTTATTTGGGTTTTTAGGGTTTAATAGTGGGATTTATGCATTATTAGGGTTTATTAGTGGTTCTTAGGGGTTATTAGTGATTGTTAGGATTTGTTAGGTTTTTTTAGGGTTTTTAGGGTTTGTTATGGTTTGTTTGAGCTGTTTGCAGTTTTATGTGTTTTTTGGGTTTTATGGGTGTGTTTCGATTTTTTATGGTTTTTAGGGTTATTTTATCGTTTTTGGGGTCTTGTTGCGTTTTGTGAGATATGAAGCATTTTTTTCTTTTTTGTAGCAATTGTTAGGGTTTATGTAGCATTGTTAGTGGCTTTAGTGGTTCTTTACTGGTTTTTAGGGTTCTTTAGGGTTCTTTATGGTGTATTAGGGTTTCTTTTGAGGTTTTTAGGGTTTGATAGTGGGTTTTTAGGGTTTTAAGGGTTTCATAGGTTTGGTTAGGGTTTTGTTGGGCATTTTAAGGCTTTTTAGGATTTTTTAGCATTTTTAGGGGTTTTAGGGTTTTTAGCATTTTTTGAGGTTTTTTTTGAGGTTTTTAGGGCTTTTAAGGTTTGTATTTGAGTTTTTTTTTTGTTTTTTCGTGTTTTTAGGGGTTTTATGGGTTTTAGGGTATTTTTAGGATTTTTAGGATTTTTTAGGGGTTTTATGGTTTTTAGGGGTTTTTAGGGTTTTTTAGGGTTTTTTGGGTTTTTAGGGGTTTTCATGGTTTTGTTAGGTTTTGCCGGTTTGGTTTGGGTTTTTTGTGAAAATTAGTGTTTTGAATGGTTTAGATCATATTTGTTTAATATTGGGGTTTTTATGGATTTTGCAGCTTTTATTGGGGTCTAATAGAGTTTTTAGGGTTTAATACAATTTATTAGTGTTTATTAGGGTTTAGTAGTGGGCTTTTGGGTTTATTATGATTTATTATGGTTTATTATTGGTTGGAAGGATTTGTTAGGATTTATTAGTGCTTATTAGAGTGATTTAGGGTGTCTAAGGGTTTTTAATGGATTTTAAGGGCGTGTTAGGGTTTCTAAGGGTGGGTTAGGGTTTTTTATGGGTGGCTTAGGGGTTCTAAGGGTGTGTTATGGTTTCTAAGGGTTTCTAAGGTTTTGTTGGGGTTTCTATGGGTGTGTTGGGGTTTCTAAGGGTGTGCTTGGGTTTCTAATGGTGTGATAGGGTTTCTAAGGGTGTGTTAGTGTTTCTTAGGTTTGCTTAGGGTTTTGTTAGTGTTTTAGGGTTTTGTTAGGGTTTCTTATAGTTTCATAGGGGTTTTTTGGGTTTCTTCTTGTTTTTTTGGGTTTATTGGGGTTTCATAGTGCTTCTTGGGGTTTGTTAGGGCTTGTTAGGGTTTGTTAGGGTTTATTAGGGTTTATTATGTTTTTTTGGGTTTTGGGGGGTTGTTAGGATTGGTTAGGGTTTGTTAGGGTTTGTTAGGGTTTGTTAGGGTTTGTTAGTGTTTGTTAGGGTTTTTTAGGGTTTGTTAGGGTTTTCATGGTTTTTAATGGTTTTTAGTGTTTATGGGGTTACTCATGGTTTGTTAGGGTTATTTAGTTGTTCATGGTTGTCACAGATGTGTAGAGCTAGTCCCAAGCTTCAATTTGATATGTGGTGGAGGTGAAACAGACACCCAGAGGAGAATTTATGGTCATTTGGAGGAATCACGGACCTTTTGGAACTTTAAGAAAGTGATAAGGTGTTCGGATTGGTCATAGATGTGTAGATATAGTCAAATGCTTCGATTTGATATATGGTAGAGGCAAAATGGGCTCCCGAAGTAGAATCTATAGTCTTTTGGAGGGTTTAAGTACCTTTTGGGGCTTCAAGGATGTGAAAAGATGATTCAGTGGTTATAGGAGTGTAGGTGTAGTCGCAAAGTTCGATTTGATATGTGGTAGAGGAAAAACAGACACCCATATAAGAAGTTATTACAAAACGGATACCAGAAGCTAGTCTTTTCACTATCCAAAGGGATTTTGGGTTTTTTGGGGGTTGGAGAATGTCATAATGGGTTCCAGTGGTTACGAGAGAGTGTATCTTTTCAATATCTTTGATTTTAGATGTGGTAGATCCAAAATGAAAGCATGTAGCAGAAGTTATTGTCATTTTAAATCGAGAAACTCTCCTAGTGCCTAAAAACCTAAGAAATCTGCAACTCACTAAAATAAGCATAACTTCTCCTTCGGGTGTCTGTTTGAGAACAGTGACCAGTCAAATCAAAGCTCGTGAGATCAGTGAGAAAAAATTTTAGTATAAATTATGAGAAGATCAACGAAATATACGATATATTAGTTATACCACTCCAAAAGAAAGTCCAACTTCAAACGACCATAACCTTCGCTATGGTTGTCATTTTGAGCTCTACCACATATCAAATCGAAAGTAGTAAAGAGATATACACAAGAGGATGACATGACCATATTTAAAGTCATGTTTGAGACCCTAAAATCCCAGAAACCCATCCGAAGGCCTTCAAAACTCCATTTCCTTGTACGGATCCCTTTCAAATTTTTCCTATAATGGTCATAACTTTTGATCTGTGTGCCTGTTCGGCCTATGACACCTATTTTTATCATAGTTCATTCCATGAGATTCAGTTTAAATATTCACAGAGTGGATATGGACACCCTAAGAAGAAGTTATGTCATTTTCAATGACTATGTGATTTGTTAGGTTTCTCGAGACCCCATTTTTAGCAATTTTGTCATGTCGGCTATTTTTTCAAACTACTATAACTTATTATTACAGTTATTATTATTATTCTTATACTTATTATTATCATCATCTCATCCAAATGCACATGCACATGCACATGCGTTATTATTATATTTTTATTACCATGCACGTGCACATGCAATGCACACACGTTATTTTATTATCACATGCGTTGTTATTATTATTGTTATTATTATTATTGTGGTTGTTGTTGTTGTTATTATCATCACATGAAAATGCACATGCGAATGCACATACACACACATTAAATGCACATGCGTTATTCTACTATCACATGTGTTGTTATTATTATTATTATCATCATCATCACATGAAATTGCAATGCACATACATTATTATTTATTACCATGCACGTGCACACATAATGCACATGCAATATTATATTATCACATGCATTGGTACTACTACTATTATCACCACTACTACTACTATTATTACTACTGCTGTTATTATTACTATCATCACATGAAAATGTAGATGCATGTGCATTATAATTTATAATTTATTATCATGCACGTGCATATGCAATGCACTCGTATTATTCTTTTATTATTATCATTATTATCATAGTTATTATTATTATTATTATCATTATCATTATTATTATCATTATCACATGAAAATGCACATGCATTTGCATTGTTATTTATTATTTATTACCATGCACGTGCATGCGTTATTATTATTATTATTATTATTACAATTAGTATTATTAATATTATCATCAAATTTCAAGGCACATGCACATACATGTGCATTCTAATTTATTATTATTTTTTACAACTATGAACGTGCACATGAAATGCACTTGCATTATTCTATTATTATTATTATTATTATTATTATTTGTATCATAAAATACAAATGGACATGCACGTGTGTTGTTATTTACTATTTATTACCATGCGTGGGCATGCGTCGTTATCATTATCATTACATGTAAATGCACATGCATATGCATTATTATATATTATTTATTATCATGCACATGAAAATGCAATGTACTTGCATTATTATATTATCACATGTGGTATTATTATTTATTCTCATGCGTGTGCACACGCAATGCACATGACTAATTCTATTATCACATGTGTTATTATTTTTGATTTATTATCATTCACATGCAAATTCACATTCATGTGGACTTGGTTATGATTTATTGTTTATTACCATGAACATGCACATGCACATGCACATTCACATGCACATGCACATGAACTTGGATGTGCATTATTATTTATTATTTATTATCATTCACATGCACATGCACATACACATGTAATTCACACGCATTATTATTTATAATTTATTATTTATTATCATTCACATGCAAATGCGCAGGCATTGCACATGCACGTGCATTATGATTTATTATCTAAACCATGCAGATGAATATGCACATGCATGTGCATTATTACTATTATTATTATTATTATTTGAGGTATTTTTAGGGTTTACTAGAATTTTTTAGAATTTTTAGGTGTTATAAACATTTATTATGGTTTGTTAGGGTTTTACTTTTTTTAATGGTATTTTTGTTTTTTTATGTTTGGTGGGGGTTATTAGGATTTTATTAGGGTTTATTATGGTGTGTTAAGGTTTATTAGGGTTTATTAGGTATTTTTAGGGTTTTATTAGGATTGAGTTGGGTTTATTTTGGTATATTATTCTATATTATGATATATTTGGGTATGTTTAGGATTTATTAGGGTTTATTATCGTTCATTATGGTTTATTAATTTTTAAGAGGGTATATTAGGGTTTTAGGGGTTAGTAGTGTATAATTGGGTTTATTAGTGATTTTAAGCTTTGTGAGGTTTTATTAGCATTTATTAGGCGTTTTAGGGCTTTTTAATGGTATATTTTCATTTTTTAGGGTTTAGTGGGGTTTATTATGGTTTATTATAGTGTGTTAAGTTTATTAGGATTAAGTAGGTATTTTTAGGGTTTTTTTAGGATTGAGTAGGTATCTTTAGGGTTTTATTTGGGCTTATTAGGATTGAGTAGTGTTTTTAGGGTCTGTTAGGGATTTTTAGGGTTTACTAGGGTTTGTTAGTGTTTTTATTAGGGTATATGAGTGTTTTTTAGTTTTTGTTAATATATATGAGGGTTGTAAGGACTTTTTTGGTTTTATTAGCATGTTTTTAGTGTTTGTGAGCATTTTTTATGGTTTATTTGGTTTTATTAGAAATTATTATGTTTTATCAGGGTTTCTAGGTGTTTTTAATGGTTTGTTTTCATTTTTGGTTTATTGGGGTTTAGTTGGATTTTATTAGGTTGTTTATGGTGTGGAAAGGTTTATTGGGGTTGAGAAGGAATTTTTAGGGTTTTATTATGGTTTTATTAGTCATTATTAGTTTTTATTAGGGTTTATTAGTGATTTTTAGGGTTTATTAGATTTTGTCAGGGGTTTATTAGTTTTTTTTTGTTTTATTAGGTTATATTAGTTATTGTTAATTTTTTTAGATAATATAGCATTTTTTATTGGTTGTGAGTGTTTTGATTTTTTGTGTGAGCATTTTTAGGGTTTCTTACGTTATATTAAACTTTATTATGTATTATTATGGTTTCTAGGTATTTTTATGGTATATTAGCGTTTTTTGTCTTTATTAGGTTATATTAGTGTTTTTATGTCTTTTTATGTAATATAGAGTGATTTTAATGTTTGGGATCAATTTTTTATTGTTTATGAGCGTTTTTAGGGTTTATCAGGTTATATTAGACTTTATCAGGGTTTCTAGGGATTGTTTATGGTATAGTAGTGTTTGTTTTTCTTATTAGGGTTTTGTTTGGTTTTATTAGGGGTCATTATGGTGTATTATGGTTTGTTAGGGATGAGTAGGGTTTCTTTGGATTTATTTATGGTTTATTAGGTATTTTTAGGGGTTTATTTAGTTTATTTTGGTTTATTTGTGTTTATTTGTGTCTTCTAGGGTTGGTTAGGGTTGTTTAGGTTTTCTTAATGTGTTTGTATAGTTTATTAGGTTTTATTATCATTCATTAGGGTTTATTAGGTATTTTAGGGGTTTCATTACTATTGAGTAGAGTCTCTTAGGGTTTTTAGGGATTATAAGGCATTTTTAGGGATTATTAGAGTTTATTAGCGGTTTATTAGGGTTTAATTGTTTATATTATGGTATATTAGGGTTTAATATTTTTTAGTGTTTTGAAGCGTCTTTAGGGATTTTGTAGCATTTTTTAGTATTTGTGTAGTGTTGTTTGAGTTTATGTAGCATTTTTATGGTTTTTGTAGCGCTTTTAAGGTTTAGTTGGCAGTGTTAGGTTTTATGTAGCATTTTTTATGGTTTATATAACACTTTTAAGGATTATGTAGCGTGTTTATGGTTTAGATTTTTTGTACCATTTTTTAGAGATTATGTTGTGTTTTCAGGGTTTATGTAGCGTTTTAGTGGTGATGTAGCATTTATGTTGCATTTTGTAGGGTTTATGTAACGTTTATTGGGTTCATGTAGTGTTTTTAGGGTTTATGTTGTGTTTTTAGGTTTTAAGTATCATTTTTAATGTTTATGTTTCATTGTTTAGGGTTTATGTTACGGTTCTAGGGTTTATGTAGTGCTTTTGGGGTTTATGTAGTGTTTTTTGGGTTTTTGTTGCGTTTTTTGGATTTAGGTTGCGTTTTTTGGGTTCATGTGCATGTTTAGGGTTTATGTTTCATTTTAAGGGTTTATGTAATGTTTTTTGGGTTAATGTATCTATTTGTTTCCTTTTTAGGGTTTTAATGTTTGTTTATGGTTTATAGTGGTTTTAGGGTTTTTAAGGGTTGTTAACAGGTGTTTATGGTTTTATGGTATTTTATGGGGTTTCAATGGTTTTTCAGGGGGGTTTTAATGGTTTATTTCGTTGTTGGGATTGATAGGTTTTGTTGGTGTTTTTAGTGTGTTTTAGGGTTTATTTTGGTATTGTCATTATTTTCAGGGTTTATGTAATTTGTTTTCGCGTTTTTGGGTTGTTTAAGGTTTTTTAGTGTTCTTTATAGTTTATTATGGTTCTTTGGGGTTTATTAGGGTTCTTTAGGAAAAACAAGTTTGGGGCCAGGCGGATCCCAGCCCCACAATATTCAATAACATAAAATAAAGGTATAAGGAATTACATGGAGGGTTTGCACAGCCGAGTGTGCAATTCACCCTTCATGTCTGAGTCCACAAGAGGAGTGCAGAAATCTGGTGCAATAAATGACCACATGGAACATCCATCCTCAATTGCTTTCTTGGAGAGTATATCTGCCACCTTGTTCGCTTCCCTGTATATATGTGTGACCATAATGTTCATACCCTGAGAGATTCTCAGACAGTTAACCCATTGTGGGAGGAGCCTCCATGGGATTGTCCTTGTTGTGATTTTGAGGGCTTCCACCACCAACATCGAGTCAGATTCAATCCAAAACTGCTTCACCTGAAGTGGACCGAAAACTGTACAACATTAATCATGGCCCATAACTCCACTTCATAAGCACATCCATTCCCAATGTAATGATAAAAGCATCCTTTAACAAACCCTCTATACGTCCGGAAAACACCACCACACCCAGAGAGACCAGGCGTGCCTAGGGCTGCACCATCCACATTAACTTTTATCCATTCTGGGATTGGTGGAATCCACCGAATGAATTTAAAGTCCTTCGGTTTCCTGCATCTTCCAGAAATACCGAGAGTTCTCAACACAATAAGGTCCTTAATATCATTAGCCATCGTACCATCCTGGATATGAGCCGCCGCATGGACTGCTTGATGAATTTCCACCACACCATTTCGGAGGCAACATGCGTCATTATCAAAAACCACTTTGTTCCGAACTGCCCACACAAAAGCAGTAAGAGACGCAGCAGTAGCAAGAAGCAGATTGGCAATTTGTTGACTGCATTGCACGCCAACGGCACTGCTGAAAATAGCAGACAGCGTACTGTCCGTGCAGATTTTCAGCTGGAAAATGCCCTGTAAATGATCCCAAAGACCTGCAGCCAACCTGCACTTAAGAAAAATGTGTTGTAGATTTTCCTCATCCTGAAGACAGATCGGACAAGCAGAGGCCAAACACCACCCAACTCTTTTCAATTTCTCTTGAACTGGAAATCTATTTCTCCAAATTTTCCACAGCAGCAGTTGGCTAGAGGGGGGAATGAAGGGCCTTCGAAATTTAGAGAGCCAAGCAGGGGGTTGAATTCCCTGCTCACATTCAAACCGGTAAAACTCCTTCACACTCAACATCCCAACCATATTTGGCTTCCAAATGAGGCAATCCATTTCCATAAAACTGTAGTTTTGTATTTGTGTGATAATATTCTGCGGCAGGATACCTTCAATTTCGTTCATATTGTCCTTGAGATCAGCAATGGACCAGTGCTTGAAAACATGAGGTGGATGGACAAATTCACTGATGGGCCTATCCAGCCAGGTGGTCTTCCAACAATTCAAGTTCGAGTGCCTTGAGACCACCCATTTCGAATTGGAGATAATGCGCCTATATGAGGACCTGATTGTGGTCCAAACCGATGAGGGGATGAATCCCAGGAAGTCCTCATATAGCTTAGAGTTGAATCTTTCCCTCAAGAAGTCAGGACTCGTGTCAGTCAGGTTGAAAAGATTCCATGTGAATTTTCCAATTAAGTCAATTAGGGTTATTTAGGGTTTATTAGTGTTCTTTAGGATCTGTTAAAGTTTATTAGCGTTTTTATTGTGTATTAGGGTTTTATTGGGCTTTTGTAGGCATTAAAAGATTTTTCTAGGGTTTATCAACCTTGTTAGGATTATTTAGGATTTATTTGGGTTTCATAGGGTTTATTTTTTTATTAGGGTTTATTAACTTGTATTTGGGTTTATTACAATTTATTAGGGTTTATTATGATTTGTTAGGGTTTATTGTGGTTTATTAGGGGTTTTTATGGTTTGTTTCAGTTTATTACAATTTATTTGGCATTGTTAGGATTTGTTACGATTTATTTGGGGTTGTAAAGGTTTGTTACGATTTACTATGGGGTTATTAGGGTTTGTTAGTTTTTATTAGCAGGTTGTAGGGTTTTGTAGGCTATTATTTGGCGGGTTTTGTAGTGTTTTTTTAGGTTTGGTTAGGGTTTTTAGTGATTATTAGGATTTATTATGGTTCAATAGTGTTTTTTATTGTATATTAGGGGTTTTAGGGATTTTGTAGCATTTATTAGAGTCTAATAGGTTTTTAGGGTTTATTACAGGTTATTATAATCTATTAGTGTTTATTAGGTTTTTAGGGTTTAATAGTGTGTTTCATGTGTTATTTGGGTTTATTAGTGGTTCTTAGGGGTTATTAGTGGTTGTTTGGGTTTGTTAGGTTTTGTTAGGGTTTGTTAGGACATGTGTTATTATATTATCACACACGTTATTATTATCACTATTATCATTATCATTATTATCATTATCATTATTATAATTATCATTATTGTTATTACTATTATTATTATTATTATTATTATCACATGAAAATGCAGATGCACATGCGTTATAATTTATAATTTATAATTTATTATTTATTTCCATGCACGTGCATATGTAGTAGTTTTTTTGTTATTATTATTATTATCATCACATGCAAATGAAAATGCACGTCTGTTATTATTTATTACCATGTACGCGCACACACAATGCACCAACATTATTCTATTATCACATGCATTTCTATTGTTATTGTTATTATTACTAGTATTGTTATTATTGTTATTATCATGAAATGAAAATGCAAATGCATGTGTGTTTTTATTTATTACCATACACGCACACATTCAACACATGTGCATTATTCTATTATCACATGTGCTATTATTATTAATATTAATATTAATGTCATTATTATCATCACGTGTGCTATGAGTTATTATTTATTATCATGCACTACACAAGCAATGCATGTGCGTTATTCTATTATCACATGAATTGTTGTTGTTGTTGTGGTTTTTGTTGTTGTTATTATTACTATTATTATTATTATTATTATCATCTCATACACATACACATGCACATGCACATGTATTATTATTTATTTCTTATTACCATGCACATGCACATGCAATGCACACACGTTATTTTATTATCACATACATTGTTATTATTATTGTTATTATTATTATTGTGGTTGTGGTTGTTGTTGTCGTTGTTGTAATTGTAATTATCATCACATGCAAATGCACATGCAAATGCACATGAAAATACATAAAAACACACATTCAATGCATGTGTGTCATTAAATTATCACATGTGTTGTTATTAAAAATAATAATAATAATATTATTATTATTATCATCGTCATCATCGTCACATGAAAATGAAATGCACACACGTTATTATTTATTACCATGCACGTGCAAATGCAATATTCTATTTTCACATGCATTGGTATTAATACTATTATCACTACTACTACTGCTGCTGTTATTATTGTTATCATCACATGGAAATGTAGATGCACATGTGTTATTATTTGTTATTTATTACCATGCAATTGCATATGCAATGCCCTTCTATTATTCTTTTATTATTATTATTATTATCACAGTTCTTATTATTATTATTATCATTATCATTATTATTATCATTATCACATGAAAATCCACATGTATGTGCATTGTTATTTATTATTTATCACAATGCACATGAATGCATTATTTTTTTTATTATTACAATTTGTATTATGAATATTATTATCAAATGTAAATGAAAATTCACATGCATGTACATTCTTATTTACTATTATTTATTTATTATTTACTACTATGTACGTGCACATGTAATGCACTTGCGTTATTCTATTATTATTATTATTATTGTTGTTGTTGTTGTTATTGTTCTTGTTGTTTGTGTCATCAAATACAAATGCACATGCACATCCGTTGTTGTTTATTATTTATTACCATGAATGTACATGCATCATTATTATTATCATTACATGTAGATTCACATACACATGTGTTATTATATATTATTTATTACAATGCAAATGGAAATGCAATGCACTTGCGTTATTCTATTGTCACATGTGTTATTATTATTTATTCTCATGCACGTGCATAGGCAATGAACTTGCATTATTCTATTATCACATGTGTTATTATTTATTATTTATTATCATTCACTTGAAAATGCACATTCATGTGGACTTTGTTATTATTTATTGTTTATTACCATGAATTGGCACATTCCCATGCACATGCAAATACACATGCACATGCACATGCACTTGGATGTGCGTTATTATTTATTATTTATTATCATTCACATCCACATGCACATACACATACAATTCACATGCGTTATTATTTATATTTTATTATTTATTATTATTCACATGCAAATGCGCATGCAGATGCACATGCATGTGTGTTATGATTTATTATTTAAACTATGCACAAGCGTGATTACTACTATTAATATAAGAGGTATTTTTAGGGTTTACTATAATTTTTTAGGATTATTAGGTGTTATTAACATTTATTGTGGTTTGTTACAGTTTTAGGATTTTTTATTGGTATATTAGCATTTTTTAGGGTTTGGTGGGGGTTATTAGGATTTTATTAGGGTTTATTATGCTGTGTCAAGGTTTATTAGGGTTTATAAAGTATTTTTAGGGTTTTATTATGATTGAGTTGGGTTTATTAGGGTATATTATTGTATATTTGGGTATGTTTAGGATTTATTAGGGTTTATTATGGTTCATTATTGTTTAATAATTTTCAATTGGGTATATTTGGGGTTTTTAGTGTTTAGAAGTGTTTAATTTGGTTTATTAGCGATTTTAAGCTTTGTTAGGTTTTATTAGCATTTATTAGGGGTTTTAGGGATTTTTAGTGGAATATTTGCGTTTTTTAGGGTTTAGTGGGGTTAATTATGGTTTATTATGGTGTGTTAAGGTTTATTAGGGACAAGTAGGTATTTTTACAGTTTTATTAGGGTTTAGTCGGTATCTTTAATGTTTCATTTGGGTTTATTAGGGTTGAGTACGGTTTATTAGGGTTTATTAGGGATTTTTAGGGTTTAGTTGGGTTTGTTAGTGTTCTTATTAGTGTATATGATTGTTTTATAGTTTTTGTTAATATATATGCGGGTTTGTCATGAATTCTATGGTTTTTAGCGTGTTTTTAGTGTTTGTGAGCATTTTTAATGATTTATTAGATTTTATTTGAATTTATTATGGTTTATTTGGTTTTCTTTGGGTTTTTAATGGCTTGTTTGAATTTTTTTATTGGGGTTTAGTTGGGTTTTTTTTGGTTTTTTTTTGGTGTGTCAAGGTTTATTAGGGTTGAGAAGGTATTTTTACTGTTTAATTAGGGTTTATTAGGGATTCTTATGGTTTATTAGGGTTTGTAAGGGGTTTATTAGTTTTTTTGTTTTATTAGATTATGTGAGTGTTTTTTATGTCTTTTTAGATAATATTGTGTGTTTTTATTGTTTTTGAGCATTTTTTTTGTTTCTGAGCGTTTTAGTGTTTCTTTGGTTATATTAGAGTTTATTATGGTTTTTAGGGTTTCTAGGTATTTTTATTGTATAATAGAATTTTTTTAATTAGGCTATATTATTGTTTTTAGGTCTTTTTAGGTAATATAGCGCATTTTTATTGATTGTGATCATTTTTTTATTATTTTTGAGCATTTTTAGGGTTTATTAGGTTATATTAGAGTTTATGAGGGTTTTTAGGGATTTTTTAAGTTATACTAGCATTTTTTATTTTTTGGGGGTTTGTAGGGTTTTAAAGGAGGCATTGGATGATAAATATTGTTTGATTGTTTTTTGTATATTGTGTTATTTCTAAAGGGGTTTTGATTTTTTTGGAAGTGTAATTTCAATTATTTTATAAAAAAAATTCATTTCATTGTCGGTTATTTGAAAAACCGATGTCGAATGTTTTTAAAAAGAATTGAATTTCGGCGTCGATTTTATATGAAACTGACACCGAAAACAAGTTCGACAAGGTTTTCGGCGTTGGTTTGAGATAAAACTGACGCCAAAAAGCCTGTCTAAAATTCAATTTCAACATTGGTTTTAGATAAACCCGACCCCGAAACTCTAAAGAAATAATTTTCGGCGTCATTTTTTGAAAAACTGACGCCGAAAACAATATTTTTAATGTCACCTTTATATACGTCAGTTTAAAACCGACGTCAAAAATAAAAAAATAGACGTTAATTTGTGTTTTTCCACTAGTGTATATAGCATTTTAAGGGTGATGTAGCGTTTATGTTGAATTTTTTTGGGTTTATGTAACATTTTTAGGCTTAATGTAGTGTTTTAGGGTTTATATTGTGTTTTAGGTTTAATGTAGCGTTTTTTAATGTTTATTATGCATTTTTAGGGTTTATGTGTTGTTTTTAGGGTTTATGTTATGGTTCTAGGGTTTATGTAGTGCTTTTAGGGCTTATGTATCATTTTTTGGTTTTATGTTTCATTTTTGGTTTTTGTTGCGTTTTTAGGGTTTTTGTAGCATTTTTTCAGGTTTATGTAAAGTTTTTAGGGTTTATGTATCTATTTGAAGCCTTTTTAGGGTTTTAATGGTTGTTTATGGTTTGTAGTGTTTTTTTGGGGTTTTAAGGTTTGTTAACGGGTGATTATGGTTTTTTATGGTATCTGATTGCTTTTTAATTGTGTTTGGGGGGTTTTATGGTTTAATTTGATTTTTTGGATTGATAGGGGTTGTTAGGGTTTTTTAGTGTGTTTTAGGGTTTGTTTGGGTGTTGTAGTGGTTTTTAGGTTTTATATAATGTGTTTTAGTGTTTTGTTTGGTTTATTAGGGTTTTTTAGTGTTCTTTAGAGTTTAATATGGTTCTTTAGGGTTTATTAGTGTTATTTAGGGTTTATTAGTGTTCTTTAGGATTTGTTATAAATTATTAGCGTTTTTATTGTATATTCAGATTTTATTGGGCTTTTGTAGG
This sequence comes from Viscum album, assembly GCA_963277665.1. Classification (NCBI taxonomy): domain Eukaryota; kingdom Viridiplantae; phylum Streptophyta; class Magnoliopsida; order Santalales; family Viscaceae; genus Viscum; species Viscum album. The sequence goes on along the minus strand of CAUJRU010000031.1, from coordinate 880,770 downwards.
AATTAATATCTTTTTCTAGGGTTTATCAACCTTTTTAGGGTTATTTTTGGTTTCATTAGGTTTTTAGGGTTTATTTTATTTATTAGGGATTTGTAACATGTATTTGGGTTTATTATGATTTATTAGGGTTTATTATGATTTGTTAAAGTTTACTGGGGTTTATTACGGGTTTGTTATGTTTTTTTTAATTTGTTATGATTTATTTGGCATTGCAAGGATTTTTTACGATTTATTTGGGGTTGTTAGGGTTTGTTATGATTTATTTTAGTGTTATTGTGGTTTTGTAGGGTTTATTAGTGGGTTGTAGTGTTTTGTAAACTATTATTTGGAGATTTTTGTAGCGTTTTGTAAGGTTTGTTAGGGTTTTTAGTGTTTATTTGGGTTTATTATGGTTTTATAGTTTTTTATAGTATATTAGGTGTTTTATGGATTTTGTAGTGTTTATTAGGGTCTAATGGTGTTTGTTAGGGTTTATTAAAGGTTATTTTGATTTATTAGTGTTTATTAGGTTTTTTAGGGTTTAATAGTGGTTTTTATGGGTTATTAGGGTTTATTAGTGGTTCCTAGGGGTTATTAGTGGTTGATATGGGTTTTTAGGTTTTTTAGGGTTTTTAGGGTTTGTTACGGTTTGTTTGAGTTTGCATTTTTATGCATTTTTTTGGGTTTTATGGGTGTGGTTCGATTTTTTATGCTTTTTACAGTTATTTTAGCATTTTTTGGGGTTTTGTTATGTTTTGTGGGTTTTGAAGAATTTTTCGCTTTTTGTAGCAATTTTTAGGGTTTTCGTAGCGTTGTTAATGGCTTTAGTGGTTCTTTACGGGGTTTTAGTGTTCTTTAAGGTTATTTATGGTGAATTAGGGTTTCTTTTGAGGTTTTTAGGGTTTGTCTAGTGGGTTTTTAGGGTTTTAATGGTTTTATAGGTTTGGTTAGGGTTTTGATAGGCATTTTAAGGCTTTTTAGTATTTTTTTTAGCATTTTTAGGGGTTTTAGGGTTTTTAGCGTTTTTTGAGGTTTTTTAAGGGTTTTAAGGGTTTTTAGGGTTTTTTAGGGTTTTTTGGGTTTTTAGGGTTTTGTTAGGTTTTGCCGGTTTTGTTACGGTTTTTTGTGAATATTAGCGTTTTGAAATGTTTAATCACATTTTTGTTTTATATTTGGATTTTTTACATATTTTGCAGCTTTTATTGGGTTCTAATAGGGTTTTTAGGGTTTATTACGATTTATTAATATTTATTAGGGTTTAGTAGCGGGCTTTAGGGTTTATTATGGTTTATTATGTTTTATTATTGGTTAGTAGGATTTGTTAGGAATTATTAGGGCTTATTAGAGTGATTTAGGGTGTCTAAGGGTTTTTTATGGTTTCTAAGGGTGAGTTAGGGTTTCTAAGGGGGGGGTTAGGGTTTTTTTGGGCAGCATAGGGTTTCTAAGGGTGTGTTATGGTTTCTAAGGGTTTATAAGGTTGTGTTGGGGTTTCTATAGGTGTGTTGTGGTTTCTAAGGGTGTGATGGGGTTTTTATGGTTGTATTAGGGTTTCTAAGGGTGTGTTACTGTATCATAGGTTTGATTTGGGTTTTGTTAGGGTTTTAGGGTTTTTTTAGGGTTTCTTATGGTTTCATAGGGGGAAGGAAGGCTCGGGTCCAGGCTATTCCTGGCACCCCCCAAAATTTATTGAAAGAAAAGACACAGACACTGTAGACAAGGGAGGGGAGGGATCCACCATTCCACACACAAAACCCATAATGTCCTCAGTCCGAAGGACATAGAGAGAAAGGAAGAAAAGAAAAAAGTAAAAACAAACAAGTCAAAATGTCTGAAAGGGAATGCACACAAGGGGAGGATAAGTCAACATCACCACCAAAATCCTCTAACTCTGCTCCTCGAAACCCCATGCCCACACCAAATCTGTCGCCCACATCTGCAAAACTGAAACTTGACTCGGCACCCATGTCCTTTGAGTCCCATCCAGACTCAAAATCCTCTTGCATGCCAAGCCTGGATAGCAGATTCATCATAGCCTTCTCTTGCTCTATGGAAATTGAAATCCTATCTCACTTATTCACCTTTATATTAAGTCTGACATCTCGTGAAGAGGCCCTAGTTGCCATGGGACATGGGAGGGCAGAGTAATCCCTCCTCCGTCTTCGTCTCGGAGGGGCGGAAGTGGATCCAACTGCAACACCCGCATTCGCACAAGTGACACCATCACTGACAGCCGATGGTGCCTTCCCTTTCTTACATTATGGCCCAGGAGTTTCATCACCTCCTTCGGTTATTTTATCCTTTGACCTGTCCATAGCAGCGTTTATCCGGTGATCAGCCTCATCAAACGTCTCCCCAAGCCTCTCAGCTTCACCCTCAAGCATGAACCTTTCCCGTTCAACCCACACCATCTCATGCAACTGCACACAAAAATCATTAGCAGAGGGGACACCATGAAGGACCATAGACCTCTGTAGGTCCATGGATGGACCACCAGTGTCACCAGCATTTCCCGGTAGAGGGCTATAGAACTGGCCACTGGGAGGATCCTCAGCACCACTTGTGCTGTAAGAGGGAGGAGATGACCCAGGCCCCATGTCAGGTCCCCCCACTCCTGGACACCCGGACAGAACCAGAGGGGCATCACACCAGTTCATGTATGTCACCCTGGAGATCTAGGTCTCTTCATCTGCCAGAGACCTTTCCTCAACCGAGGACAAGCTCCACTCATCCCCAGTCTTCGGGCCCTGTGAACCCCTGCCTCCTTCACAACATCTGCTACCAGCACATCCACCACGACAGGCTCTGCCAAGGCTGCGACCTGAAAGTTGTTTGGAGCAATCAAAGCACCCTCAATTTCTTGAATGGATCCATCAGTGATCTCATTAACCTTCATGCCAGCTATATCATCTCGTTCCAGATCCAGAGCACATGGATCCTTCACATTTTCTCTCCAAATGCCCATCACAGCAGCCTTCCCTAAATCTGTCTGACTCCTAGGGGAGTCACCACACCTCTGAACACCTTCAGCAGAAACCCAATTATCCCTCTCAGCTAGCAGCACTTCCTCCTCATCAGCATTTCCCGAAACACCAGAACCTCTAGCCAGACTCACAATGAAACCACCATTATCCATAAGGGCCACCTCTAAATCACATCCAGCCAGCAAAGCAGACGAGCAGGGAACATCAGCATTCAGAGTTTGGGAGGAAGCCGCGCCCTTTTTCCCCTTCACCTCCACCAGAGGAAGGGTAATCTCCCCAGAAGACATGCGATCCAGAGAACCACCACCCCTGACAGTGCCAGAGCAGCCTCCAGAGTGATCGATGTGCCCAAAACTCCAATAAGAAGAGAAAAAAACCGGTCATTTCTCAAAGATGACAAGTTGTCGCCACCTGAGTTCTTCCCCCACTGCAATCCATATAGCATCCACATGATACTTCGAAGCATCGATTTCAACAAAATCCCTCGGTGCAACCGGATGAAAAAGGTCCCTAGTCCTAATATCCACACAAAGTAAACTCCCCATCAGATTCCCAAGCATCGAAATAATAGAGATATTTTGAAAGGGAAGGGGAAGCTCAGGAAATCTCACCCAGGTAGCAGCAATCGGGGAACTCCGCCTCAGAGGAAGATCAAAGCTCTGCCGAAAGAGGGAGAAGCGAGCTCTATTACATGACCGAGGAGCCGATGACCTGGCAAGGACCACATCTTCCTCCTTGGAAAAGCAAATCATGATGTGGGATCTATCGATCGGGCCCACAGTTTCCCGAGCCCTAAGATTCTAGAAAGCCGAAACGAACCTGCTGAAAGTGACAACCGGGGGTCTCCGCATCTGGAAGCTTGCAACCATAGTCAGGTGGTGCAGGTCTGAAGCCTCAATGAACTCCAAAATCGAGAGGGGAAGCTGCGGACAACCTTCGAAAAACTCCGGAACCTTCAGGCAGAGCACGGTTCTCAGGAAAGAAGGTAGAAAGTCAGCAGAGGAGAGCGACAAGATGTCCTACGATAGAGGATCCTCCACCGTAGAGAGGGGGGGAGGTGCTTCATTTTCCATCGTCTTCAACCTGGTAGGAAGCCGCCATCGCGAGGGAGCCGGATCGACAGAATCGCCAGTGTCTCCAGAGCCGCCATCTTATGGTTTCATAGGGGTTTGTTGGATTTCTTCGGGGTTTTTTGGGTTTATTGGGGTTTCTTAGTGCTTCATGGGGTTTTTTAGGGCTTGTTAGGGTTTGTTAGGGGTTGTTAGGGTTTATTAGGGTTTATTATGTTTTTTTTGGGTTTTTGGGGGTTTGTTAGGGTTTGTTAGTGTCTGTTAGGGTTTGTTAGGTGTTTTCATTGTTTTTAATGGTTTTTAGTGTTTATGGGGTTATTCATGGTTTGTTAGGGTTATTTATTTGTTCTTGGTTGTCACCGATGTGTAGAGCTAGTCGCAAACTTCAATTTGATACGTGGTAGAGGAGAAACTGATACCCAGAGAAAAAGTTATGGTCATTTGGAGGAGTTAAGAATCTTTTGGGACTTTAAGAACGTGATAAAGTGTTCCTATTGGTCACATATGTGTAGATCTAGTCGAATGCTTTGATTTGATATATGGTTGAGGCAAAACGGGATCCCGAAGTAGAAGCTATGGTCTTTTGGACAGTTTATGTACCCTGTGGGACCTTCAAGGATGTGAAAAGGTGATCCAATGGTTATAGGAGTGTAGGTCTAGTCGTAAGCTTCGATTTGATATGTGGTAGAGGCAAAACAGACACCCATAGAAGAAGTTATTGCAAAACGGATACCAGAAGCCAATCTTTTGACCATCAAAAGGGATTTTGGGTCTTTTTGGGGGTTGCAGAATGTCATAAAGGGTTCAAGTGGTTACAAGAGAGTGTATCTTTTCAATATCTTCGATTTGAGATGTGGAAGATCCAAAATGAAAACACGTATCAGAAGTTGTTGTCATTTTAAATTGAGCAACTCTCCTAGTGCCTAAAAACCTAAGAAAACCGAAACTCACTAAAATAATCATAACTTCACCTTAGGGTGTCCATTTGAGCATTGTGACTAGTCAAATCGAAGATTGTGAGATAATTGAGGAAAAACATTAGTAGAATCTATGATAAGATCAAATAAATATAAGATATATTAGTTATACCACTCCAAAAGAAAGTCCAACTTCAAAAGACCATAACCTTCGCTCCGGTTGTCCTTTTGAGATCTTCCACATATCAAATCGAAATTAGCAAAGAGATATACACAGAAGAATGACTTGAACATATTTAATGTCATGTTTGAGACCCTAAAATCCCAGAAACCCATCTAAAGGCCTTCAAAACTCCATTTCCTTGTACGGATCCCTTTCAAATTTTTCTTAAAATTGTCATAACTTTTGATCTGTGTGCCTGTTCGGCCTTTGACACCTATTTCTATCATAGTTTGTTCAATGAGATTTAGTTTGACTATTCACAGAGCATAAATGGACACCCGAAGAAGAAGTTATGCCGTTTTCAATGACATTGTGATTTTTTAGTTTTCTCGAGACCCCATTTCTAGCATTTTTCTCCTGTCGGCTATTTTTTCAAACTATTATAACTTATTATTACTGTTATTATTATTATTATTATCATCATCTCATCCACATGCACCTACACATGCACGTGCATTATTATTATATTTTTATTACCATGCACGTGCACATGCAATGCACACACGTTATTTTATTTTCACATGCATTGTTATTATTATTGTTATTATTATTATTATTGTGGTGGTTGTTGTTGTTATTATCATCAGATAAAAATGCACATGCGAATGAACATACATGAACATTCAATACACATGCATTATTCTACTATCACGTGTGTTGTTAATAATAATAATAATAATATTATTATTATTATTATCATCATCATCATCACATGCAATTTCAATGCACATACGTTATTATTTATTACCATGCACATGCACACGTAATGCACATGCAATATTTTATTATCACATGCATTGGCACTACTACTATTATCACCAATACTACTACTATTATTACTACTGCTTTTATTATTACTATCATCACATGAAAATGTAGATGCACGTGCGTTATTATTTATTATTTATTATCATGCACGTGCATATGCAATGCACTTGTATTATTCTTTTATTGTTATTATTATTATCACAATTATTATTATTATTATTATTATTATTATTATCATTATCATTATTATTATCATTATCACATGCAAATGCACATGCATGTGTGTTGTTATTTATTATTTATTATCATGCACGTGCATATGCAATGCACTTGTATTATTCTTTTATTGTTATTATTATTATCACAATTATTATTATTATTATTATTATTATTATTATTATCATTATCATTATTATTATCATTATCACATGCAAATGCACATGCATGTGTGTTGTTATTTATTATTTATTACCATGCACGTGCTTGCGTTATTATTATTATTATTACAATTACTATTATTAATATTATCATCAAATGTCAAAGCACATGCACATGCATGTGCGTTCTAATTTATTATTATTTATATATTATTTACAACTATGCATGTGCACATGAAATACACTTGCATTATTCTATTATTATTATTATTATTATTATTATTTGTACCATCAAATACAAATGGGCATGCACGTGTGTTGTTATTTACTATTTATTACCATGCATGTGCATGCGTCGTTATCATTATCATTACATGTAAATGCACATGAACATGTGTTATTATATATTATTTATTATCATGCACATACAAATGCAATGCACTTGCGTTATTCTATTATCACATGTGGAATTATTATTTATTCTCATGCATGTGCACACACAATGCACATGCCTTATTCTATTATCACATGTGTTATTATTTATTATTTATTCTCATTCACATGAAAATGCACATTCATGTGGACTTGGTTATTATTTATTGTTTATTACCATGCACATGCACATGCACATGCACATGCACATGCACATGCACATGCACTTGGATATGCATTATTATTTATTATTTATTATCATTCACATGCACAGGCACATACACATGTAATTCACACACATTATTATTTATTATTTATTATTTATTATCATTCACATGAAAATGCACAGGCATTGCACATGCACGTGCGTTATGATTTATTATCTAAACCATGTACATGAATATGCACATGCATGTGAGTTATTACTACTACTATTATTATTAGACGTATTTTTAGGGTTTACTAGCATTTTTTATAATTTTTAGGTGTTATTAACATTTATTATGGTTTGTTAGGGTTTTACGTTTTTTAATGGTATATTAGTTTTTTAGGGTTTGGTGGGGGTTATTAGGATTTTATTAGGGTTTATTATGGTGTGTTATGTTTTATTTGGGTTTATTAGGTATTTTTAGGGTTTTATTAGGATTGAGTTGGGCTTATTTTGGTATATTATTCTATATTATGGTATATTTGGGTATGTTTAGGATTTATTAGGGTTTATTATAGTTCATTATGGTTTATTAATTGTTAAGATGATATATTAGGGTTTTTTAGGAGTTAGTAGTGTATATTTGGGTTTATTAGTGATTTTAAGCTTTTTTAGGTTTTATTAGCATTTATTAGGGGTTTTAGGGCTTTTTAATGGTATATTTGAATTTTTTAGGGTTTAGTGGGGGTTTATTATGGTTTATTATAGTGTGTTATGTTTTATTAGGGTTGAGTAGGTATTTTTAGGGTTTTTTATGCTTGAGTAGGTATCTTTTGGGTTTTATTTGGGTCTATTAGGATTGAGTAGTGTTTATTAGGGTTTGTTAGGGATTTTTAGGGTTTACTTGGGCTTGTTAGTGTTTTTATTAGGGTATATGAGTGTTTTTTAGTTTTTGTTAATATATATGAGGGGTTGTTAGGTCTTTTTTGGTTTTATTAGCGTGTTTTTAGTGTTTGTGATCATTTTTTATGGTTTATTAGGTTTTATTAGAATTTATTATGTTTTATTAGGGTTTTTTGGGGGTTTTAAGGGTTTGTTAGCATTTTTTGTTTATTGGGGTTTAGTTGGTTTTTATTAGGTTTTCTTAGGGTGTGTCATGTTTTATTGGGGTTGAAAAGTCATTTTTAGTGGTTTATTATGGTTTTTTAGTCTCTATTAGTTTTTATTAGGGTTTATTTGTGATTTTTAGGGTTTATTAGAGTTTATCAGGGGTTTATTAATTTTTTTGTTTTATTAGGTTATATTAGTGTTTGTAATGTCTTTTTAGATAATATAGAATTTTTTATTTTTTGTGAGTGTTTTGTTTTTTTTGTGAGTGTTTTTGGGGTTTCTTATGTTATATTAGAGTTTATTATGGTTTATTATGGTTTCTAGGTATTTTTACGGTATATTAGCGTGTTTTTTCCTTATTAGGTTATATTAGTGTTTTTATGTCTTTTTATGTTATATAGCGTGTTTTTATTGTTTGGGATCAATTTTTTTATTGTTTGTGAGCATTTTTAGGGATTATCAGGGTATATTAGAGTTTATCAGGGTTTCTAGGGATTTTTACAGTATACTAGTGTTTGTTTTCGTTATTAGGATTTTTTTGGTTTTATGAGGGGTCATTATGGTGTATTAAGGTTTGTTAGGGATGAGTAGGGTTTCTTTGGATTTATTTATGGTTAATTAGGTATTTTTAGGGGTTTCTTTGGTTTATTATGGTTTATTAGTGTTTATTAGTGTCTATTAGGGTTGGTTAGGGTTGTTTAGGTTTTCTTAGTGTATTTTTAGGGTTTATTAAGTTTTATTATCATTTATTAGGGTTATTTTGGTTTTTAGGGGTTTTATTACTGTATAGTAGAGTCTCTTAAGGTTTTTAGGGATTATAAGGCGTTTTTAGGTATTATTAGAGTTTATTAGCTTTTTATTAGGGTTTAATTATATATATTATTGTATATTAGGGCTTAATATTTTTTAGGGTTTTGAAGCGTCTTCAGGGTTTTTGTATCATTTTTTTAGTATTTGTGTAGCATTGTTTGAGTTTATGTAGCATTTTTAGTGTTTATGTAGCGCTTTTAAGGTTTAGTTAGCAGTTTTAGGTTTTATGTAGCATTTTTTAGGGTTTATGTAACTTTTTTAGGGTTTATGTAGCATGTTTACAGTTTAGATTTTATGTAGCATTTTTTAGGGTTTATGTTGTGTTTTCTGGGTTTATGTAGCATTTTTAGAGGTGATGTAGCATTTATGTTGCATTTTGTAGGGTTTGTGTAACGTTTATAGGGTTCATGTAGTGTTTTTAGGGTTTATGTTGCGTTTTTAGGTTTTATATAGCATTTTTTAATGTTTATGTTGTGTTGTTTAGGTTTTTTGTTATGGTTCTAGGGTTTATGTAGTGCTTTTTGGGTTTATGTAGCGTTTTTTGGGTTTATGTTGCGTTTTTTGGTTTTATGTTGCGTTTTTTGGGTTTATGTTGCGTGTTTAGGGTTTATGTTGCATTTTAAGGGTTTATGTAATGTTGTTTGGATTTATGTATCTATTTGTTCACTTATTTAGGGTTTTAATGGTTGTTTATGGTTTATAGTGGTTTTAGGGTTTTTAAGGGTTGTTAATGGGTGTTTATGGTTTTTATGGTATTTTATGGGGTTTCAATGGTTTTTCGGGGGGGGGGGGGGTTAAGGGTTTATTTTTTTTGGGATTAATAGGTGTTGTTAGAGTTTTTAGTGTGTTTTAGGGTTTTTTTGGGTATTGTCGCGATTATTAGGTTTTATGTAATTTTTTTTCGCGTTTTTTGGGTCCTTTAGGGGTTTTTAGTGTTCTTTAGAGTTTATTATGGTTTTTTGGGGTTTATTAGGTTTATTTAGGGTTTATTAGTGTTCTTTAGGATTTGTTATAGTTTATTAGCATTTTTATTGTATATTAGGGTTTTATTGGGCTTTTGTAGGCCTTAATAGCTTTTTCTAGGGTTTATCGATCTTTTTAGGATTATTTAGGGTTTATTTTTTTTATTAGGGTTTATTAATGTGTATTTGGGTTTATTACGATTTATTAGGGTTTATTATGATTTGTTAGGGTTTATTGTGGTTTATTGGGGGTTTTTATTGTTTTTTTCAGTTTGTTACGATGTATTTAGCATTGCTAGGATTTTTTACGATTTATTTGGGGTTGTTAGGGTTTGCTACAATTTATTATGTGGTTATTAGTGTTTGTTAGTATTTATTAGCGGGTTGTAGGGTTTTTAGGCTATTATTCGGTGGGTTTTGTAGTGTTTTTTCAGGTTTGGTTAGGGTTTTTTGTTATTATTAGGATTTATTATGGTTTAATAGTGTTTTTTATTGTATATTAGGGGTTTTAGGGCTTTTGTAGCATTTATTAGAGTCTAATAGGTTTTTAGGTTTTATTACAGGTTATTATAATTTATTAGGGTTTATTAGGGTTTTAGGGTTTAATAGTGGGTTTCAGGTGTTATTTGGGTTTATTAGTGGTTCTTAGGGGTTATTAGTGGTTATTAGGGTTTGTTAGGTTTTGTTAGGGTTTGTTAGGATGTGTGTTATTATATTATCACACACGTTATTATTATCATTATTATCATTATCATTATTATCATTATCATTATTATAATTATCATTATTGTTATTACTATTATTATTATTATTTTTATCAATGCATGAAAATGCAGATTCACATGCGTTATAATTTATTATTTATTATATATTATTTATTTCCATGAACATGCATATGTTGATTTTATTATTATTATTATTATTATTATTATTATTATTATTATTATTATTATTATCATCACATGAAAATGGAAATGCATGTCCGTTATTATTTTTTATCATGCACGCGCACACACAATGTACCCACATTATTCTATTATCACATGCATTTTTATTGTTATTGTTATTATTACTAGTATTGTTATTATTGTTATTATCATCAAATGAAAATGCAAATGCACATGCATTATTATTTATTACCATACATGTGCACATTCAACACTTGTGCGTTATTCTATTATCACATGCGCTATTAATATTAATATTACTATTATTGTTATTATTATCATCACGTGTGCTATGAGTTATTATTTATTATCATGCACTGCACAAGCAATGCACGTGCATTATTCTATTATCAGATGCATTTTTGTTGTTCTTGTTATTATTATTATTACTGTTATTATTATTATTATTATCATCTCATGCACATGCACAAGCACATGCACGTGCATTATTATTTATTTTTTATTACCTTGCACATGCACATGAAATGCACACACGTTATTTTATTATCACATACGTTGTTATTTTTATTGTTATTATTATTATTGTGGTTGTTGTTGTTGTTGTAATTGTAATTATCATCACATGCAAATGCACATGCAAATGCACATGCAAATGCATATGCAAATGCATAAACACGCACATTCAATGCACATTCGTTATTAAATTATCACATGTGTTTCTATTAATAATAATAATAATATTATTATTATTATTATCATCGTCATCATCATCACATGCAAATGCAATCCACGCGCATTATTATTTATTACCATGCACGTGCTCATGAAATATTTTATTTTCACATGCATTGGTACTACTACTATCATCACTACTACTTCTACTGCTGATATTATTGTTTTCACCACATGCAAATGCAGATGCACATGCGTTATTATTTGTTATTTATTACCTTACAAGTGCATACGCAATGCACTTGTATTATTTTTATTTATTTATTTATTATTATTATTATTATCACAATTATTATTAGTATTATTATTATTATCATTATCATTATTATTATCATCATCACATGAAAATCCACATGTATGTGCATTGTTATTTGTTATTTATTACCATGCACGTGAATGCATTTTTTTTATTATTATTACAATTTGTATTATTAATATTATTATCAAGTGTAAATTCATAGTCACATGCATGTGCGTTCTTATTTAATACTATTTATTTATTATTTACTACTATGTATGTGCACATGCAACGCACTTGCGTTATTCTATTATTATTATTATAATTATTATTTTTGTAGTTGTTTTTTGTATCATCAAATACAAATGCACATGCACATGCGTTGTTGTTTATTATTTATTACCATGCACGTACATGCATCATTATTATTATCATTACATGTAGATGCACATACACATGTGTTATTATATATTATTTATTACAATGCACATGGAAATGCAATGCACTTGCGTTATTATATTGTCACATGTGTTATTATTATTTATTCTCATGCACGTGCACACACAATGCACTTGCGTTATTCTATTATCCAATGTGTTATTATTTATTATTTATTATCATTCACATGCAAATGCACTTTCATGTGGAATTTGTTATTATTTATTGTTTATTACCATGAACATGAACATGCCCATGCACATGCAAATGCACATGCACATGCACATGCAGTTGGATGGGTGTTATTATTTATTATTTATTATCATTCACATCCACATGCAAATACACATGCAATTCACATGCATTATTATTTATATATTATTATTTATTATCATTCACATATAAATGCACATGCATATGAACATGCACGTGTGTTATGATTTATTATTTAAACCAAGCACATGCACAAGCGTTATTACTACTATTATTATTAGATGTATTTTTAGGGTTTACTATAATTTTTTAGGATTTTTAGGTGTTATTAACATTTATTATGGTTTGTTAGGGTTTTAGGGTTTTTAATGGTATATTAGCGTTTTTTAGGGTTTGGTGGGGGGTTATTAGGATTTTATTAGGGTTTATTATGGTGTGTCAAGGTTTATTAGAGTTTATTAGGTATTTTTAGGGTTTTATTATGATTGAGTTGGGTTTATTAGGGTATATTATGGTATTTTTGGGTATTTTTAGGATTTATTTGGGTTTATTATGGTTTATTATGGTTTATTAATTTTCAATAGTGTATATTTGGGTTTTTTTAGTGTTTAGTAGTGTTTATTCAGGTTTATTAGCACTTTTATGCTTTGTTAGGTTTTATTAGAATTTATTAGGGGTTTTAGGGCATTTTAATGGTATATTTTTGTTTTTAGGGTTTAGTGGGGTTTATTATGGTTTATTATGGTGTGTTCAGGTTTATTAGGGATGAGTAGGTATTTTTAGGGTTTTATTAGGGTTAAGTCGGTATCTTTAATGCTTTATTTGGGTTTATTAGGGTTGAGTATGGTTTATTAGGGTTTGTTAGGGAATTTTAGGGTTTACTAGGGTTTGTTAGTGTTTTTATTAGTGTATATGAGTGTTTTATAGTTTTTGTTAATATATATGAGGGTTTATTATGACTTTATAGGGTTTTAGCGTGTTTTTAGTGTTTGTGCGAATTTTTAATGGTTTATTATCTTTTATTTGAATTTATTATTGTTTATTTGGGTTTCTTGGGCTTTTTAATTGTTTGTTCGCATTTTTTTGTTTATTGGGGTTTAGTTGGTTTTTTTTAGGTTTTGTTATGGTGTGTGTAGGTTTATTAGGGTTGAGAAGGTATTTTTACTGTTTTATTAGGGTTTATTAGGGATTTTTAGGGTTTTATAGGGTTTGTAGGGGTTTATTAGTTCTTTTGTTTTGTTAGGTTATATGAGTGTTTGTTAGGTCTTTTTAGATAATATTGTGTGTTTTTATTGTTTTTGAGAATTTTTTGTTTTCTGAGCGTTTTAGGGTTGTTTTGGTTATATTAGAGTTTATTATGGTTTATTAGGGTTTGTAGAGATTTTTATTGTATATTAGCATGTTTTTCTTTATTATGCTATATTATTGTTTTTAGGTCTTTTTAGGAATATAGCACAGTTTTATTGTTTGTGATCATTTTTTTATTATTTGTGAGCATTTTTATGTTTTATTAGGTTATATTAGAGTTTATCAGGGTTTTAGGGATTTTTTAAGGTATACTAGCATTTTTTCATTATTAGGGTTTTGTATGGTTTTATAGGAGGCATTGGATGATAAATATTGTTTGATTGTTTTTGTATATTGTGTTATTTTTACTGGGGTTTCGATTTTTTTTGAAGTGTAATTTCAATTAATTTATAAAAAAAATCATTTCAATGTCGGTTATTTGAAAAACCGACGCCGAATGATTTTAAAAAAAATAGAATTTCAGCTTTGGTTTTATCTAAAACCGACGCTGAAAGCATGTTCGACTGGGTTTTCGGCGTCGGTTTGAGATAAAACCAATGCCAAAAAGACTGTCTAAAATTTAATTTCGGTGTCGGTTTTAGATAAAACGATGCTGAAACTCTAACGAAATAATTTTCGGAATCATTTTTTGAAAACCGACGTCGAAAACCATATTTTTAACGTCACCTTTATAGGCGTCGGTTTAAAACTGACGTCAAACATAAAAAAACCGAAGTTAATTTGTGTTTTTTCACTAGTGTATGTTGCATTTTTAGGGGTGATGTAGCTTTTATGTTGCATTTTTTAGGGTTTATGTAACGTTTTTAGGGTTAATGTAGTGTTTTTAGGGTTTATATTGTGTTTTTAGGTTTTATGTAGCATTTTTTAATGTTTATGTTGCATTTTTAGGGTTTATGTTGTGTTTTTGAGGGTTTATGTTTCAGTTCTAGGGTTTATGTAGTGATTTTAGGGTTAATGTAGCGTTTTTTGGGTTTATGTTGCATTTTTTGGTTTTTGTTGCGTTTTTAGGGTTTTTCTTACATTTATTGGGTTTATGTAACGTTTTTAGGGTTTATGTATCTATTTGAATCCTTTTAGGGTTTTAATGGTTGTTTATGGTTTGTAGTGTTTTTTAGGGTTTTTAAGGTTTTTTAACGGGTGTTTATGGTTTTTTATCGTATCTGATGGCTTTTTTATGGTTTTTGGGGGGTTTTATGGGTTTATTTGTTTTTTTGGGATTGATAGGGGTTGTTAGGGTTTTTAGTGTGTTTTAGGGTTATTTTGGGTATTGTAGCGGTTTTTAGGGTTTATATAATGTGTTTTAGCATTTTTTTGGGTTCATTAGGGTTTTTAGTGTTCATTAGAGTTTAATATGGTTCTTTAGGGTTTATTAGGGTTCTTTAGGGTTTATTAACGTTCTTTAGGACTTGTTACAATTTATTAGCATTTTTATTATATATTCGGGTTTTATTGGGCTTTTGTAGGCATTAATAGCCTTTTCTAGGGTGTATCAACCTTTTTAGGGTTATTTAGGATTCATTAGGGTTTATTTTATTTATTAGGGTTTAATAATGTGTATTTGGGTTTATTATGATTTATTAGAGTTTATTATGATTTTTTAGGGTTTATTGGGGTTTATTAGGGTTTTATTATGGCTTGTTTCAATTTTTTACGATTTATTTGGCGTTGTTAGGATTTGTTACAATTTCTTTGGGGTTGTTAGGGTTTTGTTACGATTTAGTTTGGGGTTATTAAGTTTTTTAGGGTTTATTAGTTGGTTGTAGGGTTTTGTAGGCTATTATTTGGAGAGTTTTGTAGCGTTTTTTCGGTTTTGTTAGGGTTTTTAGTGATTATTAGGGTTTATTATGGTTTAATAGTGTTTTGTATTGTATATTAGGTATTTTAGGGATTTGGTAGTGTTTATTAGGGTCTAATGGAGTTTGTTAGGGCTTATTATAGGTTATTATGATTTATTAGTGTTTATTAGGGTTTAATAGTCAGTTTTATGGGTTAATAGGGTTTATTAGTGGTTCTTAGGGGTTATTAGTAGTTGTTAGGTTTTGTTAAGGTTTTTAGGGTTATTTATAGTTTTTTTGAGTTTTTTGAGGTTTTATGCGTTTTTTGGGTTTTATGGGTGTGTTTGGATTTTTTATGCTTTTTTAGGTTTATTTTAGTGGTTTTGGGGTTTTGTTGTGTTTTTTGGGTTTTGAAGCATTTTTCGGTTTTTTGTAGCAGTTGTTAGGTTTTATGTAACGTTGTTAGTGGCTTTAGTGGTTCTTTATGGGTTTTTAGGGTTCTTTATGGTGCATTAGGGTTTCTTTTGAGGTTTTTTGGGTTTTCTAGTGGATTTTTAGGTTTTTTAAGGGTTTCATAGGTTTGGTTAGGTGGTTTTTCAGCATTTTAAGTCTTTTTTTTTTGGATTTTTAGCATTTTCTGGGGTTTTAGGCTTTTTTAGTATTTTTTGAGGTTTTATTGAAGTTTTTTAGGGTTTTTTATGTTTGTATTTGAGTTTTTTTGGTTTTTTATGTTTTTAGGGGTTTTAGGGTTTTTAGGAGTCTTTCAGGATTTTAGGGTTTTTAGGGTTTTTTTGGGTTTTTTTGGGTTTTTAGGGTTTTTAGGGTTTTTAAGGGTTTTGTCAGGTTTTCCCAGTTTTGCTAGGTTTTTTTGTGAATATTAGAATTTTGAATGGTTTAATAGCATTTTTGTTTTATATTTTTGTTTTTACGTATTTTGGAGCTTCTATTGGGGTCTAATAGGGTTTTTAGGGTTTATTACGATTTATTAGTGTTTATTAGGGTTTAGTAGCGGGCTTTAGGGTTTATTATGGTTTATTATGGTTTATTATTGGTTGGTATGGTTTGTTAGGATTTATTAGTGCTGGTTAGAGTGATTTGGGGTGTCTAAGGGTTTCTTATGGTTTCTAAGGGTGTGTCAGGGTTTCTAAGGGTGGGTTAGGGGTTTTATGGGCGACATAGGGTTTCTAAGGGTGTGTTATGGTTTCTAAGGGTTACTAAGGTTGTGTTAGGGTTTCTATGGGTGTGTTGGGGTTTCTAAGGGTGTGCTAGGGTTTCTAAGGGTGTGTTAGAGTTTCTAAGGGTGTGTCAGTGTTTCTTCAGTTTTCTTAGGGTTTTGTTAGGGTTTTTTAGTGTTTCTTATAGTTTCTTAGGCGGTGTAATGGGTTTCTTCAGGTTTTTATGGGTTTATTGGGGTTTCTTAGTGATTTTTGGGGTTTGTTAGGGCTTGTTAGGTCTTTTTAGGGTTTGTTAGGGTTTATTAGGGTTTCTTATGTTTTTAGGGTTTTTTGGGGTTTGTTAGGGTTGGTTTGGGTTTGTTAGGGTTTGTTAGTTTTTATTAGGGTTTCTTTTGGTTTGTTTCAGTTTTTCATGGTTTTCAACGGTTTTTAGTGTTTATCGGGTTATTCATGGTTTTAGGGTTATTTAGTGGTTCATTGTTGTCATAGATATGTAGAGCTAGTCGCAAGCTTCAATTTGATATGTGGTAGAGGTAAAACAGACACCCATAGAAGAAGTTATGGTCATTTGGAGGTTTTAAGGGCCTTTTGGGACCTTAAGAACATGATAAGGTGTTCCTATTGGTCATAGATTTGTAGATCTAGTCGAATGCTTCGATTTGATATATGGTAGAGGCAAAACAGACTCCCGGAGTAGAAGCTATGGACTTTTTGGGGTTGAATAATTTCAGAAAGGGTTCCAGTGGTTACGAGAGAGTGTATATTTTCAATGTCATCGATTTGATATGTGGTAGATACAAAATGAAAACACGTAGCAGAAGTTATTGACGTTTTAAATTGATAAAATCTCCTAGTTCCTAAAAACCTAGGAAACCCGCATCTCAGTAAAATATGAATAACTTCTCCTTCAGGTGTCCATTTGAGCACTGTGACCAGTCAAATCGAATCTCGTGAGATGAGTGAGGACAAAGTTTAGTAGAAACTATGAGAAGATCAATGAAATATAAGATATATTAGTTATACCACCCCAAAAGAAAGTCCAACTTCTTAGGACCATAACCATCACTCTGGTTGTCCGTTTGAGCTCTACCGCATATCAAATCGAAAGAATCGAAGAGATCTACACAGAAGGATGACTTGAAAATATCTAAAGTCATATTTGAGACTCTAAAATCCCATAAACCCATCCGAAGGCCTTCAAAATTCCATTTACTTGTACGAATCCCTTTCAAATATTTCTTAAAATGGTCATAAATTTTTATCTGTGTGTCTGTTCGGCCTCCGACACCTATTTTTATCATAGTTCATTCCATGAGATTCAGTTTGACTATTCACGGAGTGGAAATGGAAACCCAAAGAAGAAGTTATGCCTTTTTCAATGACTCTGTGATTTGTTAGGTTTTTCAAGACCCCATTTCTAGCATTTTAGTTCTGTTGGTTGTTTTTTCAAACTAATATTAATTATTATTACTATTATTATTATTATTATCATCATCATCATCTCATCCACATGCACATGCACATGCACGTGCATTATTATTATATTTTTATTACCATGCACGTGCACATGCAATGCACACAAGTTATTTTATTATCACATGCGTTGTTATTATTGTTGTTATTAATATTATTATTGTGGTTGTTCTTCTTGTTGTTGTTATCATCACAAGCAAATGCACATGCGAATGCACATACACACACATTCAATGCAGGTGCATTATTCTACTATCACATGCATTGTTGTTGTTATTATTATTATTAATATTATTATCATCATCATCATCACATGAAATTGGAATGCACATGTGTTATTATTTATTACCATGCACGTGCACACGTAATGAACATGAAATATTCTATTATCACGTGCATTGGTATTACTACTATTATCACCACTACTACTACTATTATTACTGATGTTGTTATTATTACTATCATCACATGCAAATGTAGATTCATGTGCTTTATTATTTATTATTTATTATCATGCACATGCATATGCAATGCACTTGTATTGTTATTTTATTATAATTATTATTATCACAATTATTATTATTACTATTATTATCATTATCATTATAATTATAATTATCACAAGTAAATGCACATGCATGTGCGTTGTTATTTATTATTTATTACCATGCCTGTGCATGCGTTATTATTATTATTTTTACAATTAGTATTATTAATATTATCATCAAATGTAAACACACATGCACATGCATGTGTGTTCTATTTTATTATTATTTATTTATTATTTACAACTATGCACGTGCACATGAAATGCACTTGCATTTTTATATTATTATTATTATTATTACTATTATTATTTGTATCATCAAATAAAAATGGACATGCACGTGCGTTATTATTTACTATTTATTACCATGCATGTGCATGTGTCGTTATCATTATCATTACATGTAAATGAACATGCACATGTGTTGTTATATATTATTTATTATCATGCACATGAAAATGCAATGCACTTGCGTTATTCTATTATCACATGTGGTATTATTATTTATTCTCAAGCACATGCACATGCAATGCACATGCCTTATTCTATGATCACATGTGTTATTATTTATTATTTATTATCATTCACATGAAAATGCACATTCATGTGGGCTTGGTTATTATTTATTGTTTATTACCATGCACATGCACATGCACATTCACTTCGATGTGCATTATATTTATTATCACTCACATGCACATGCACATACACATGTAATTCACATGCGTTATTATTTATAATTTATTATTTATTATCACTCACATGAAAATGTGCTGGCATTACACATGCTTGTGCGTTATGATTTATTATTTAATCCATGCACATGCATATGCACATACATGTGCATTATTACTACTATTATTATTATTAGAGTTATTTTTAGGGTTTACTAGCATTTTTTATAATTTTTAGGTGTTATTAACATTTATTAGGGTTTGTTAGTGTTTTATGGTTTTTTAATGGTATATTAGTTTTTTTAGGGGTTGGTGGTGGTTAATTGGATTTTATTAGGGTTTATTATGGTGTGTTAATATTTATTAGGGTTTATTATGAATTTTTAGGGTTTCATTAGGATTGAGTTGGGTTTATTAGGGTATATTATGGTATATTATGGTATATTTGGTTATGTTTAGGATTTAATAGGGTTTATTATCGTTCATTATGGTTTATTAATTTTTAAGAGGGTATAGTAGGTTGTTTAAGGTTTAGTAGTGTTTATTAGGGTTTATTAGTGATTTTAAGCTTTGTTAGGTTTTATTAGCATTTATTAGGGGTTTTAGGGTTTTTTAATGGTATATTTTCATTTTTTAGGGTTTAGTGGGTTTTATTTTGGTTTATTATAGTGTGTTAAGGTTTATTAGGGATGAGTAGGTATTTTTAGGGTTTTATTAGGGTTGAGTAGGTATCTTTAGGGTTTTATTAGGGTTTATTAGGATTGACTAGTGTTTATTAGGGTTTGTTAGGGATTTTTAGGGTTTAATAGGGTTTGTTAGTGTTTTTATTAGGGTATATGAGTGTTTTGTAGTTTTTGTTATTATATATGAGGGGTTGTTAGGACTTTTTTTGTTTTATTAGCGTGTTTTTAGTGTTTGTGAGAATTTTTTATGGTTTATTAGGTTTTATTAGAATTTATTATGTTTTATTAGGGTTTCTAGGGATTTTTAATTGTTTGTTAGCATTTTTTGTTTATTGGGGTTTAGTTGGGTTTTATTAGGTTTTCTTATGGTGTGTAAAGGTTTATTGGGGTTGAGAAGGCTTTTTTAGGGTTTTATTATGGTTTTATTAGTATTTGTTAGTTTTTGTTAGGGTTTATTAGGAATTTTAGGGTTTATTAGAGTTTGTCAGGGGTTCATTAGTTTTTTTGTTTTATTAGGTTATATTAGTGTTTGTTACATATTTTTAGATAATATAGCATTTTTTATTGTTTGTGAGCATTTTGTTTTTTTGTGAGTGTTTTTTGGGTTTCATAGGTTATATTAGAGTTTATTATGGTTTATTATGGTTTCTAGGGATTTTTAAGGTATATTATCATTTTTTGTCTATTAGGTTATATTAGTGTTTTTATGTCTTTTTATTTAATATAGCTTGTTTTTATTGTTTGGGATCAATTTTTTTATTGTTTGTGAGCGTTTTTATGGTTTATCTGGTTATATTAGAGTTTATAAGGGTTTCTAGGGATTTTATAAGGGAAACTACTGTTTGTTTTCATTATTAGGATTTTGTTTGGTTTTATTAGGGGTCATTATGGTGTGTTATGGTTTGTTAGGGTTGAGTAGGGTTTCATTGGATATATCTATGGGTTATTAGGTATTTTTAGGGGTTTATTTGGTTTATTATGGTTTATTAGTGTTTATTAGTGTCTATTAGGGTTGGTTTGGGTTGTTTAGGTTTTCTTAATGTGTTTTAAGGGTTTATTAGTTTTTATCATCATTTATTAGGATTTATTAGGTATTTCTGGGGTTTTATTAGGGTTGAGTAGAGTCTCTTAGGGTTTTTATGGATTATAAGGCATTTTTAGGGATTATTAGAGTTTATTTTCGGTTTATTAGGGTTTAATTTTTTATATTATGGTATATTAGAGTTTAATATTGTTTAGGTTTTTGAAGCGTCTTTAGGGGTTTTGTTGCATTTTTTAGTATTTGTGTAGCATTGTTTGAGTTTATGTATCATTTTTAGTGTTTATGTAGCACTTTTAAGGTTTAGTTAGCAGTTTTAGGTTTTATGTAACATTTTTTAGGGCTTATGTAACGTTTTTATGGTTTTTGTAGCGTGTTTATGGTTTATATATTATGTAGCATTTTTTAGGGTTTATGTTACCTTTTCTAGGTTTATATAGCATTTTTTAGGGTTTATGTTGCCTTTTCTGGGTTTATGTAGTATTTTTAGGGGTGATGTAGTGTTTATGTTGCATTTTTAGGGTTTATGTAACGGTTTTAGGGTTTATGTAGTGTTTTTATGGTTTATGTAGTTTTTTTTGGATTTATGTAGCATTTTCTAATGTTTATGTTTCATTGTTTAAGGTTTATGTTATGGTTCTAGGGTTTATGTAGTGCATTTTGGGTTTATGTTGCATTTTTTGGGTTTATGTTGCATTTTTTTGGGTTTATGTTTCATTTTTTGGGATTATGTTTCTTTTTTATGGTTTATGTTTCCTTTTTAGGGTTTATGTAATGTTTTTTAGGTTTATGTATCTATTTGTTTCCTTTTTAGGGTTTTAATGGTTGTTTATGGTTTATAGTGGTTTTTAGGGGTTTTAATGGTTGTTAACAGGTGTTTATGGTTTTTATGTTATTTGATGGGGTTTCAATGGTTTTTTGGGTGTTTTTAATGGTTTATTTGTTTTTTTGGGATTGATAGTTGTTGTTAGGGTTTTTTGGTGTGTTATAGGGTTTGTTTGGTTATTGTAGAGGGTTTTAGAGTTTATGTAATTTGTTTTAGCGTTTTTTGGGTTCTTTAGGGTTTTTTAGTGTTCTTTAGAGTTTATTATGGTTCTTTAGGGTTTATTAGGGATCTTTAGGGTTTATTAGTGTTCTTTAGGATTTGTTACAGTTTATTAGCGTGTTTATTGTATATTAGGGTTTTATTGGGATTTTGTAGGCATTAATAGATTTTTCTAGGGTTTATCAACCTTTTTAGGGTTATTTAGGTTTTATTAGGGTTTATTATGGTTTACTTTTTTTATTAGGGTTTATTAACG
The DNA here is from genome assembly GCA_963277665.1 of Viscum album. Classification (NCBI taxonomy): domain Eukaryota; kingdom Viridiplantae; phylum Streptophyta; class Magnoliopsida; order Santalales; family Viscaceae; genus Viscum; species Viscum album. The sequence goes on along the minus strand of CAUJRU010000031.1, from coordinate 858,489 downwards.
TGTATTTGGGTTTATTACGATTTATTAGGGTTTATTATGATTTTTTAGGGTTTATTGTGGTTTATTAAGAGTTTTTATGGTTTGTTTCAGTTTGTTACGATTTATTAGGAATTGTTAGGATTTGTTATGATTTATTTGGGGGTTTCAGGGTTTGTTACGATTTATTATGGGGTTTTTAGGTTTTGTTAGTGTTTATTAGCGGGTTGTAAGGTTTTGTAGGCTATTATTTGGAAGGTTTTATCGTGTTTTTTCTGGTTTGATAGTGTTTTTAGTGATTATTAGGATTTATTAGGGTTCAATAGTGTGTTTTATTGTATATTAGGGGTTTTAAGGATTTTTTAGAGTTTATTAGAGTCTAATAGGTTTGTAGGGTTTATTAAAATCTATTATAATTTATTAGTGTTTATTAGGGTTTTAGGGTTTAATAGTGGGTATCATGTGTTATTAGCCTTTATCAGTCGTTCTTAGGGGTTATTAGTGGTTGTTTGGGTTTGTTTGGATTCGTAAGGGTTTTTAGGACGTGTGTTATTATATTATCAAACATGTTATTGTTGTCATTATTATCATTTTCATTATTATGATTATTATTATTATAATTTTCATTATTGTTATTAATAATATTATTATTATTATTATCATCACATGAAAATGGAGATGCACATGCGTTATAATATATAATTTATTATATATTATTTATTTCCATGCACGTGCATATGTTGTTGTTGTTGTTATTATTATTATTATTATTATTATTATTATCATCATCATCACATGAAAATGCACATGCACGTCCGTTATTATTTATTACCATGAACACACACACACAATGCACCCACATTATTCTATTATCACACGCATTTTTATTATTATTGTTATTATTACTAGTATTGTTATTATTGTTATTATCATTCAATGTAAATGAAAATGCACGTGCATTATTATTTATTACCATACACGCACACATTCAACACATGTGTGTTATTCTATTATCACATGCGCTATTATTATTAATATTACTATTATTGTTATTATTATCATCACATGTGTTATGAGTTATTATTTATTATCATGAACTGCACAAGCAATGCACGTGCGTTATTCTATTATCACATGCTTTGTTGTTGTTGTTGTTATTATTATTATTACTGTTATTATTATTATTATTATTATTATCATCTCATGCACATGCACGTGCATTATTATTTATTTTTTATTACCATGCACATGCATATGAAATGCACACACGTTATTTTATTATCACATACGTTATTATTATTATTATTATTATTATTATTATTATTATTATTGTGGTTGTTGTTGTTGCTGTTGTTGTAATTGTTATTATCCTCACATTCAAATACATAAACACGCACATTCGATGCACGTGCATTATTAAATTATCACATGTGTTGTTGTTATTATTATTACTAATTTTTATTATCATCGTCATCATCATCACATGAAAATGAAATGCACACGTGTTATTATTTATTACCCTGCACGTGCACATGCTGTATTCTATTATCACATGCATTGGTACTACTACTATTATCACTACTACTACTGCTTCTGTTATTATTGTTATCATCACATGAAAATACAGATGCAAATGATTTATTATTTGTTATTTATTACCATGCAAGTGCATATGCAATGAACTTGTATTATTCTTCTAATATTTTTATTATTATTATCACAATAATAATAATAATAATAATAATAATAATAATTATTATTATTATTATTATCATTATTATTATCATTATCACATGAAAATCCACCAGCATGTGCATTGTTATTTATTATTTATTACCATGCATGTGCATGCATTATTATTTTTATTATTACACTTTGTATTATTAATATTATTATCAAATGTAAATGCACATTCACATGCATGTGCATTCTTATTTAAAATTATTTATTTATTATTTACTACTATGTATGTGCACATGCAATGCACTTGCGTTATTCTATTATTATTATTGTTGTTGTTGTTGTTGTTGTTGTTTGTATCATCAAATACAAATGCACATGCACATGCGTTGTTGTTTATTATTTATTACCATGCACGTACATGAATCATTATTATTATCATTACATGTAGATGCACATACACGGGTGTTATTATATATTATTTATTACAATGCACATGAAAATGCAATGCACTTGCGTTATTCTATTGTCACATGTGTTATTATTATTTATTCTCATGCACGTGCACACGCAATGCACTTTCTTTATTCTATTATCACATGTGTTATTATTTATTATTTATTACCATTCACATGCAAATGCACATTCATGTGGACTTTGTTATTATTTATTATTTATTATTTACTACTGCTGTTATTATTACTATCATCACATGGAAATGTAGATGCACGTGTGTTATTATTTATTATTTATTACTATGCACGTGCATATGAAATGCACTTGAATTATTTTATTATTATTATTATTATTATTATCACATTCATTATTATTATTATTATTATCATTATCATTATTATTATCATTATCACATGCAAATGCACATGCATGTGCGTTGTTATTTATTATTTTTTACCATGCACGTGAATGCGTTATTATTATTATTATTATTACAATTTGTATTATAAATATTATCATCAAATGTAAATGAACATGCACATGCATGTGCATTCATATTTATTATTATTTATTTATTATTTACTACTATGCATGTGTACATGAAATGAAATTTCATTATTCTATTATTATTGTTATTATTGTTATTATTATTATTATTGTTTGTATCATAAAATACAAATGCACGTGCACCTGCACCTGCGTTGTTATTTATTATTTATTACCATGCACGTGCATGCGTCATTATCATTATCATTACATGTAAATTCACATGCACGTACGTTATTATATATTATTAATTATCATGCACATGCAAATTCAATGCACCTGTCTTATTCTATTATCACATGTGTTTTTATTATTTATTCTCATGCACATGCACACGCAATGCATGTGCATTGTTCTATTATCACATGTGTTATTATTTATTATTTATTATCATTCACATGAAAATGAACATTCATGTGGACTTGGTTATTATTTATTGTTTATTACCATGCACATGTACATGCACATGCACTTGGATGTGTGTTATTATTTATTATTTATTATCATTCACATGCTTATGCACATACACATGTAATTCACATGAATTATTATTTATAATTTATTATTTATGATCGTTCACATTAAAATGCACAGTAATATGCACATGCACGTGCATTATGATTTATTATTTAAACCATGCACATGCATATGCACATGCACGTGCGTTATTACTATTGGACTCACCTGTTTTGATAATCTCAATTATGAATAATTATGTGTTGATAATCCAACATGATGTTTATTGATTTAATTTTTTCATTAGATTAGATACTATTTGAGTGCCTAATTTCAAAATATAAATACAGTTGAATATGTTCAAATGATATATCTTTCGTTCAAGAACATTCGGTTAATAAAATGTTCATTTACTTTGTAATGTTTTATCCTAACTTAATCTATGGATATTTTGTATAAACAGACAATGAGCTACTGATAGAGTAAGTCTAACGGTATGCACAAGTCGACCTATTTATACAGAAAGGTCACCGGTTTCCAAATGAGCTACTGATAGAGTAAGTTTAGTGGTATGCACAAGTCAACTTATACCAAGTGACATCTACTGTTATGCAGTCTACTATTACAAGCTCGCCAGTATGGGTCACTAGTATATAAGTCTACGACCACCAAGAGCTACCGCTAAAAGATGTAACTGATACATATGGTCACCTGTACTTGGAGCTACCGCTATAAGGAGATTCCACTACAAACAGCTACAAATAAATGATCTACCATTACAAGTCCACCGCTACAAGTTCAATGATACAAAAAGCTACCGAATCGAAACCAGTCACTATTTCTCCAAACTCTATCTCTGTTTTCTTATTAGAAACTGTCATATTTTGTGATTTCAATGAAACCTATATTAATTGATGATTTTTGTTGGATTTCAGGAAACCATACCTCGTACAAATCATTCCTATTGCTGGAGATCAAGGAACATATAAAAGGGAACCTCGAGCTACTAAAAAAGTGAGAGATACAAAACTTATACAACACATATACAAAACAAGTTTCATATATACACAAGGAGATATATACATAGACGAAGAAGGAAGAACAGATGCTGAATATGTAGAACCTGAACATTCAAAGAGTGAAGAGTTTCAACGACTACACATTCACTCAATCTAACCAAGAGGATCAAGCTGGACCTGGAAGTCAAAGAACAAAAACGATACTATGTTTTCCAAGAAACTTACAAAGAAAGACTCATGCTTCATCTTCTTCAATACAAGGAGTCCAGAGCTTCACTAGAAACACATAGAGAATTCTAAAATCATCTCTAATTGTTTATATATATTGTGTTTCATTTATTTACATTTTGAGCAGTATGTGTGCTCTGTATTTTTAAGCACACACTCTCTCCTGCGCTAAAATGTAGGATTTCTAAATCCTTACCCAATCTTCCTAACTCACTTGTATCCCACAGTGGATAGTGGTAGAGGTCAAGTGTGACCTGGATAGCCTGAGTGTTGTTGTTCATCTTTCCCATGAAGAACTATGGTAGAGGTCAAGTGTGACCTGTACAGTCTGTCCACTATTGTAAAACCCTGATCCAAGGTGTGGATCAAAGTTTTATATAAACTATATGAGAGGACTAAAAATCTTCTTGATATTGAACCTCTAGTTTAAATATGTTGTGTATTTTTAGTTTAGTTATATCTATTTTGAATATTCTGCTTCTAAGTACTTTAATATAAATATATTTTAAAAAGTAACTCTGATAGTTAAACTAGAAAGTGTTTGTATTTATTGTAAACCAGTAGGATAGTTTCAAAAGATAATCTAATCTTCAGACTAGATTAACTGAGAAATAATCGATCTCTTGAGAACCTAACCGAACCTTTATTGTATAACAAATTCACTACATTTTAGTTTTTTATTTTAATTGGGGGATTTTAATAGAAATCATCAAAAAGAATTTTTTTAATTAGAAATCAATTCACCCCCCTCTTGAGTATCCACTCTGACCAACATATGGTAGCAACGGATTGGATAAAATTATTTCAAAACTCCCTTTTTGTGAAATGTTTTCAACTGTGATTTTAGTTGTATCTTAAATATCTAAAAGTTTCTATTATTTCTAAATTTTATCTCTTTAAATATATTTGCTAAAATATTATTATGGATAATAGACTAGAAGGTGTAGCTACCAACATTCCACCCATATTCAATGGTGTAAATTATGACCATTGGAAAATCAAAATGAAAATTCCATTAAAAAGTATGGGATTTGACATTTGGACTGCTATAGAGACTCGGTATAAGATTCATGAAACTGTTTGAACTAAATGGGATGAACCTACTAATGCTACTTACAATAATAATTGTAAAGAAATGAATGACCTATATTGTGCTTTAGGAGATGAAAAATTTAATCGAATATCTGCTTGTAAGACTGTTTATGAAATTTGGGATACTTTAGTTGTTTCCTATGAGGGAACAAAAAATGTTAAGGAAATGAGATTGAATACCAAAACTATTAAATATGATTATTTCAAAATGAAATCTGACGAATCTATTTCTGATATATACCTCAGGTTTAATTAAATAGTTAATACAATGAGCTCACTAGGAAAAGCAGTTCCAGCAAAAGAGAAAATCAGGAGAATACTCAGATGTCTACCAGAAAGATAGAGAGGCACATCAGTCTCAATAAGAGAATCATGTGACATTGGCATACTACCTATCAAGGATCTGATTGGAAATTTGATGACGTATGATGAATAATTGAAGGTGAAAAAAGAATAATATGATGATCCAAGAAAGAAATCAGTATCCTTCCAGATCTCTGCTTCAATAAACAAGGACAATGAGAAAATTCAAGCTGCAAGTGATATTTCTAGTAATAAAGAGAGTGCATCGGACAGTGATGCTGAAATGGCTCAGATAGCCAAATGATTTAAGAATTTCTATAGGGAAAATATTTTTTTTAGAAAATCCAATTACAAGGGAATGTATGAAAATAATGGTCATTGGAAGAAGGATCGGAATAGGACTGATAAAAGTGATGACATAGTCTACTATGAATGCAATAGGAAAGTACATGTGAAAACTAACTATTAGAAGATAAAGTACAGGAATAAATATGAGTACAAGGACAACAAGTATACGAAATCTATGAAAGCAACCTTGAGTGTTTCAAAAGATAGTTCAAGTGATTCTGATTCTACTCAGGATGAAATATCTCAAAAATCTAATATGTGTTTCATGACAAACACATATGAGGTATCATTGTATACTCTTACTTTAAACTCTTATTATTCTAGAGATGATTCTGATTTTGATTCTGATTCTGAAAACATGTCTAGTGAAGAATTATTTGAATATTGTAACATGCTAGAGGATACGTGCAATGAGCTGAAAGATAAGTATAAAGCCTTAAAGAAACCGCATGCTTTAACTAGCACTATCAAATCTTCATTAGAAGTAGAAAATGAAAATAATCCTCAACCACTAAAAGAAATTATGGAACTAAAATTGTTTAATGAGAAACTTTGAAAATACATATAGAAGTTCAAAAATGTAAAGGACACTCTAACAAATATTCTAGGAAAAAAATTAGCACCAATGTATACTACTGGTTTAGGTTATCATCCTGGATAGAGAAAAATTACAAAGAATAGATTTATTCATAAATCTGGACAGTATGCTGCTAGTTCTAGTTCTGGGAATTCTTATGCCTCAACTAACTATTCACATAGTTATAGATCAAAGAAGGTTTATCTATCAAAATATATTGATTCTATTTTTTATATGAGACCCATTAGGCAAATATGGGTATCTAAATTTTTGCTTGCTAACCTGTCTGGACCCAAGAAAATCTAGGTAGAAAAATCATTTTCTATCTAATGTTTTTTGTAGGAAACTTGCTTGAAATGTTCATGTAGTAAGACATGGTATTTGGATAGTGGATGTTCAAGACACATGAAAAGAGAATTTTCATGCTTCAAAAGTTTAATCAAGGTTGATGGACGATATGTCACCTTTGGTGACAACTGAAAAGGAAAAATCATCGGCTTTGGCCAGATTGGTAACACTGATTCAATTTTAATTTCTAAAGTTTTATTTTTTGATGGACTAAAGTATAATCTGTTAATAATTTCTCATTTTTGTGATGATGGATTTAATTTTATGTTTGAAAATGATTCATGTAATGTATTTTACTCAAAAAATGATTTGTTATTTACTACTTTAAGAAATGAAAATTTTTATGTTGTAGATTTTAATTATTTAGCTAAACAAAATATTACCTCTTTAAATGCTTTTAATAAAGAATATTGGCTTTGGAAAAGAAGATTATGAAACTAAAATATACATTCACTTGGAAAACTTACTAGGAAGAACTTAGATAGAGACCTACCTAAACTTGAATTCTTAGCTGACAAAGTTTGTAATCCATGTCAAAAGGGAAAGCAATATAAAGTTTCTTTTAAATCAAAGAATGAAGTTTCAACTTCTCAACCTGTCGAGTTGGTTCTCATGGACTTGTTTGGAACTTATAGTGTTTCTAGTTTAAATGGGAAGCACTATGTCTATGTCCTTGTAGATGACTTTTCTAGATATACTTGCATATATTTTCTAGCTCACAAAAGTGAAGCATGCTCTTACTTTATTAAATACTCCACGTCTGTAAAAAAACTATAGTGGAATTAAGATTAAAACCTTTAGAACTAATCATGGTCGTGAGTTTGAAAATAATTAATTTGCATCATAATGCTCACATAATGGATTAAATCATAACTTTTATACCCTTAGGACACCTCAGCAGAATGGTGTAGTAGAAAGAAGAAATAGATCCCTTTAGAAAATTTAAAGAACTATGATAAATGAATATGATTTACCTATTTATTTTTGGGTTGAAGCTGTCAAAACAACTTGTTAAATTATAAAAAGAGTATTGATTAGACCTGTTCTTAAGAAAACCACTTATGAGCTTTGGAATAATAGAAAACCTAATGTTAGTTGCTTTAAAGTTTTTGGTTGTAAAGTTTTTATTCAGAATACTAAACATAATTTGGATAAATTTTCATCTAAAAGTGATGAAGGAATTTTTCTCTGTTATTATTTAACTAGAAAATCCTATATAGTTTTTAATAAGAGAACCAAATTTGATGAAACTGATCCACATGAACCAAACCCTCTCTTGAAAATCTTGAAGAAGATTTTTCTGTTCTAAACCTTAATGATAAAATTTGTGAACCTGTTGTAAAGACAACCAGTTCTGGAAATATACCAGAATCTGCTGCGGGTGAACCCTAACCTATAGAAGAACCTAAAATTTCTAGTCCTACCTTTACTAGATCTACTAGGATTCTAAAGAATCATTCTTTAAGTGTTATTGTAGGTAATCTTGATAGAGGGACACAGACTAGAGATTCTCGAAGAAACCAGGTTAAAGATCAAGCTTTTATTACACATTCAGAACCTAAAAATATCAATGATGATATCAATGATGAATTTTGGGGAATTGCTATGAAATATTAGTTAAATCAATTTGAAATAAACAATTTCTGGGAATTTGTAGAAATACCTAAGGACACTTTGACCATAGGTACTAAATCCGTGTTTTGAAATAAAATTGAGAAATTGGGAAACATCATTAGAAACAAAGCTAGATTAGTTGCACAAGGTTACAATCAAGAAGAAGGAATTGACTATGAAAAACCTTTGCACTCATAGCAAGATTGGAAGCCATTAGGATCTTGCTTGCTTATGCATCTCATCGGAATTTCAAATTATATCAAATGGATGTTAAAAGTTCCTTTTAAAATGGTTATACAATTGAAGATGTTTTTGTTGAAAAACCACCTGGATTTACAAATCCCCATTTTCAAAATCATGTATTTAAACTTTCTAAATCTTTACATGGTTTAAAATATGATCCAAGAGCTTGGTCTGATAGACTTAAAATTTTTTTTATTTCTAAATGTTTTACTAAAGGAATTTCTGATCCCACTCTTTTTATTAAAATAATTTATAAAGATGTTTTGATTGTACAAATCTATGTTGATGATATTATTTTTGGATCTTCTAAAAATTATTTATGTACTTATTTTTCAAAGATTATTCAAAATTAATTTGAAATGAGTTTAATGGGAGAACTCAAGTATTTTATTGGATTTAAAATTTTTCAAAATAAAGATGATATTATTTTAAATCAATGTAAATATACAAGGGGTATTTTAAATTTTTTTGGTTTAAATAGTAATAAGGGAAGTGATACACCTATGAGTACCACCTATAAGTTGGATGATGATGAAACTGGGAAACCAGTTGATCAAACCAATTATAGAGGTATGATTGGAAGCGTACTTAACCTTACTACTAGTCAACCATATATCATTTTTAGTGTATGCATGTGTGGAAGATTTAAAGATAATCCTTATGAATCTCATTTTCTTGTTGTTAAAATGATTTTCAAATATCTTAAACATACTAAAAATTTTGGATTGTTTTATCCAAAAGGACAAACTTTTGAATTAATAAGTTATTTAGATGCTGACTTTGATAGTTGCAAGTTAGATAGGAAGAGCACATCTGGAAAATGTCATCTACTAGGAATGTCCCTGGTATTTGGTGTAGTAAGAAACATAACTTTATTTCATTGTCTACTACTGAAGCAAAATACATTGCTACTGGTAGTTGTTGTGTATAGATTCTATGGATAAAATACACTTTTTTGGACTATGGATATGAATTTAAACATGTTTCTATTAATTGTGATAACACTATTGTAAGTAATATATCTAAGAACCATGTATCTCACTCTAGAACTAATCACATTGATGTAAGGCACCACTTTCTAAGAGACCACTATCAAAAGGGTGACATAACTCTTGAATTTATAGGCACTGAACGTCAACTAGATGATATATTTAGAAAATATTTAAGTTCAGAGAGATTATGTTACATTAGACATGAATTAGGAATGATCAACTACCCAAAAACCTCACCGTTAGACAAACCTCACCGTTAGAAAAACCTCACCACTAGACAAACCCCACCGTTAGTCAAACCTCACTGTTAGAGAAACCTCGCCATTAGACAAACCTAACCGATAGAAACACCTCACTATTATATAAACCTCATCATCAGGATACATCACCGGTAGTGATTACCATTATAATCCTCAGCAGTATAATGGTTACTGATATATCGTACTGTTTTAAATTTCAATGTTTTAAGCAGAGACACTTTATCATTTTAATGTATATTTTTTTATGTTTCGATTCCTAAATGATATAAGTCTAGTCTAAATCACACTCAATCCACCGCAAAATCCACTCTTCCAAGTCGCCACCTACCCAATCCTCTAAAATCTGGTGAACCCTAAGTTTCACGATTGGGAAATGGCCCGAGTTAAGCGATCGACAATTGATGAAGGTAATGAGTCAAGTGAGAATTGACAAAAAGTTAGTTTTGGATCTACTGGAAGTAGTAGTGGTACTAGTAAAGAGAATAGAATGTCTATGAATCCACATTTGTCGAATAGGTAAATAGTAATTGAGATGGAGCTATGTGTTGAGTGGTTGACGTCAAGAAAGTATCTAATTTTGAGGGTTTTATAAGATCATGGATGGCTAGATTGGTTTCCAAACAACAATGGGCCTTATTTCCCGAAACTGGTTAAGGAATTTTATTAGTTTGTTAGATTTGAAATGACTGAGGATGAGAACAGAATTATTTATATGGTAAATGATAAAGAGATATCATTTTCATCTATTGAATGGGTTGAGTGTTGGAAAGTTCCAAACGGAGGTGATTTTGGATATTTTTCTAAATCATTACTAACAGCTACTGACCATTTTGAGTATGAGGGTGATTTTCATGAGTTAACTGGGAACAGATCACCTAGAAAAGTGATTGCTTCTAAAATGGAAGGAGAAAACATATTGTTGTTTATGTTCATTCAACATGTGATTAGTCCAAGGAAATGAGATTTTTCAACCCTGAAGTTTTAGGATATATATTTGATTTATATAATTAGGCATGGAGTGAAAGTCAATATATGTAGATTATGGATGATTCAGATAAAGGATATGACCAGACCTCAATAAAATACAAATAACTTGTTCTTTGCTAAAATGATTTCTATTATGTTAAAGGTCAAAGGTATTTCTGAATCTGGGGACAAAACTATTGTTGACAAAGACAATTTTTGCATTACTAATACTATCTGCATGTATATGAATGTAAGATGGAATCCTTGAAAGAAACAATGGGTGAATGATGATGGTAAATTGTATGATAAATTTAATCCTATGGAAAATCCTTCTAGGCCTAAGGATGAGAGGGATCCTGGTCTAGGTCTTGATGAAAATGAACCTGCTTATAGTGATGTTGTAGATTATGAGGATGAAGAGACTTCAGTGGAAGAAGGAGGAGATCCTGACATACCTCCTAGCCATGCACCTCAGAGTATTTTTTATGGAGATGCTTGTCCTCCAACTACTTTACCCAGAAGAGAATCTATTTCTGATAGCTCAGATGAGGTTACCTTGAGTTTGAGTCCAGTAATTTGGAGTTCTGCTATGCTTGTAGAGGCTGTTTTGGTTGAGATGACAGAACCTACACCTATCCCCGATGAGCCTCCTATTGTTGAAATGGAGATGGTTGTGGATGATTCTTCTGAGGAAGTACTGCCTATTGATGCTGCTATTGATGTACATGTATAGGGTAATGCACAAATTGAGGGGGAGCATCCCACCAGACATGGTACTGTATCAGTAGCTCATAAGATTGGGGACTGGGAAGAAGATCCAGGTTTTGTAGTTTTTGGGTTGGACTATCCTAATTCGGAAGATGAGATACATATTAGAAGACCTCATGTCAATTATGATATTCTTTCTGAGACATTAAATGAGGATTTAGTAACAAAGGCTGATCTAGACCAGTTGAAGTCTGATCTCAAGAATTATTTTGTGGTATAAGTGAGAACAATGGAAACCTCTTTAATATCATTTATTCAATCTGTTATGACTGAATCTGTATCAAGCGTTTTGGATGAAATCAAGACCTTCTAGAGTCAAGTTTCATGCTTGGCATAGGATGTTGAATCTCTAAAGAAATATGTTGTCTCTATGGAGTCTTATATGAGTTCCAAATATTATGCAGACAAGGATTTTACTTTTTTGAATAGTGTAGTTGTCCAGATGGTATCAGTTTTTGAGGAATATAAGAATTACATGAAGTAGTATGTCAGCACCCGGGACCATGTTGTGAAAACTCTCATTAGTGGGCTGAAAAAATCTTTTAAGGAAACAATATATTTTACTGTTTCACCTCTGAGTTCTCCCAGGGAATCTTTAGATGTTGATCAAATTAGAGATGTGATGAGAGAAGAGCTTGGATAGTCATCTACCAGTGGCTCTATAGACTCTGCTGCCTTGACCCAAGTGGTAACTACCACTAGGGTTATAGGGAAAATTGTTCAGGATTTTATATGGGAGGCCACTTCTTCTTAGAAAGATGTAATGGACAAGGTGGATTACTATTTCCAAAGGGTTTACAAAAAACATCAGTTGAACAATCACTTCAAACTTTTATTAGAAAATTTGAAATTACCTCATGTGACACAAGCCTTCAGAGACCAAGTGAGTAAGCTCAGGGAGCTAACTCCGGCTTTGGAAAAATTCTTAGAGAACAAGGATTACTTCATTTATGCTATGGAGAGAGGAGGAGGGATTATCATGGATTTCGGAAATCTATTGATGCCCTTCTTTCATGTTGATGATGATCCCGTAAGTGTACGTTCGGATTTACCTGCATCTGGATCTAATGCTTCTATTTTTCAGATCACCCTAGCTCAAGCTATCAGAAGATCGACACCAATTATTACTCCGAGGAGTACCCACTATAGGATAGGGACATTCTATGTTTCTCAACCTCCAGTGGTCATTTCTAGAGTTCCCAATCCTTTAATCGAATCTACCCAGCCTGATTCTACCTCATATCCCAAAGGAAAATCTAATGTGGACATTCAGGAAGTGGATTGAGTGGGTCTAGATGAATTTGAGATGGATCATTTGTACCTTGTATACTATTTTTGTAATCCTTATGTACATTTAACTCCTCAATATATACCTATTTTTTAATCTTTTTGTCTCAATTTTTACCTATGTTGCATACTTAATTGATTTCTCCTTTACTTTTAAAATTTTGTTTTAGCTCTGGTCCATACTTGTATTATCTAATTTTCCTTTGATAAACACTTTTATCTCTTATCTTTTACCACTAATTACCCATATTTTTTGTTGTCTAATACATTCCTTACATCCTTATCTTATACCTCACTTATTTTTTCATATCCCAAAGGGGAAGAAAATGGGAAAATGGGTGAAATGATAAAGGGGGAGATGAAGAGGGAGGATTCTTTATTAAAAGTGGGACATATGTCATACATGGATATTAATATTTTATTTATTTTCTAACTCAGTTTTCTCGGATACATTTGACTCAACTGAGGAATAAGAATATATTTATTTTAGTCTCCTACATTTGGATTACCTGTCATAATTTGTGATTATCAAAAAGGGGGAGATTATTGGACTCACCTGTCTTGATAATCTCAATTTTGAATAATTATGTGTTGATAATCCCACATGATGTTTATTGATTAAAATTTTTCATTACATTAGCTAATGTTTATGTCATTAATTTCAAAATATAAATACTGTTGAATATGTTAAAATGATATATCTTTCATTCAAGAACATTTGGTTAATCAAATGTTGATTTACTTTGTAATGTTTTATCCTAACTTAATCTGTGGATTTTTTTCATAAACATACAATGATCTAACGATAGAGTAACTCTACCGGTATGCACAAGTCAACCTACCAATAAAGAAAGGTCACTGGTATGTAGATGAGCTACCTATAGGGTAAGTCTACCGGTATGCACAATTAAACCGAAACAGAGTGACAACTACTATTATGCAGTCTACCGTTTCAAGCTCACCGGTATGGGTCACTACTATATAAGTCTACCACTACCGAGAGCTACCGCTAAAGGATGAAACCACTACATACAGTCACTGGTACTTGGAGCTACCGCTAGAAGGAGCTACCGCTAAAAACAACTACCGATACAAGATCTACTGTTACAAGTCCACCGCTACAAGTTCAATGATACAAAAAGATTCTGAATCAAAAAAAGTCACTATTTCTCCAAACTCTATCTCTGTTTTCCTATTAGAAAAGGTCATATTTTGTGCTTTTTAATGCGACATATATAAATTAGTGATGTTTTTTGGATTTCAGGGAACCATACCTTGTATAAAATCATTCATATTGCCGAAGCTCAAGGAACATATAAAAGGGAACCTCGAGCTTCTAAAAAAGTGAGAGATAGAAAACTTCTTCAACGTATATTCAAAACAAGTTTCATATATACATGAGGAGATATATAAATAGAAGAAGAAGGAAGAACACATGCTGAATCTATAGAACATTAACATTCAAAGAGTGAATAGTTGCAACGACTACACCTTCACTCAAGCTAACCAAGCTGATCAAGCTGGACCTGGATGTCAAAGAACAAAAACGATACTCTTTTTTCCAAAAAACATCCAAAGAAGAACTCAAGATTCATCTGCTTCAATCCAAGGAGTCAAGAGCTTCACTGAAAATACATAGATCATTCTAAACTCATCACTACTTGTTTAGATCTACTGTGTTTCATTTATTTGCATTTTGAGCAGTAACTGTGCTCAATATTTTTAAGCACACACTGTCTCCTGTGATAAACTGGAGGATTTATAAATCCTTACTCAATCTTCATACCTCACATGTATCCCACTATGGATAGTGGTAGAGGTCAAGTGTGACCTGGACAGCCTGTGTGTTTTTGTTCATCTTTCCCACGAAGAACTGTGGTAGAGATCATGTGTGACCTGGATAGTCTGTGCACTGTTGTAAAACCCTAATCGAGGGTATTGATCGAAGTTTTATATAAATTGTTTTAGAGGAATATGTCTATTCTTGAGAGTGAACCTCTTGTATAAATGTCTTGTGCATTTTTTATTTTAGTTAGATCTATTTTTCATATTCTGCTTTCAAGTACTTTAATATAAATATATTTTAAAAAGTAACTCTGATAGTTAAACTAGAATGTGTTTGTATTTATTATAAACTAGTAGGTTGGTTTCAAAATCTAATCTAATCTTCAGAATAGATTAACAGAGAACTAATCAATCTCTTGAGAACCTAATTGAACCTTTACTGTATTACAAATTCACTACAGTTTAGCTTGTTATTTTAATTGGGGGATTTTAATAGAAATTTTTAAATAGAAATTTTTTAATTGCATATCAATTCACCACCCTCTTGAGTATCGACCCTGACAAAAAATTACTATTATTATTATTAGTGGTATTTTTAGGGTTTACTAGCATTTTTTACATTTTTTAGGTGTTATTAACATTTAATATGGTTTGTTAGGGTTTTAGGATTTTTATGGTATATTAGCATTTTTTAGGGTTTGGTGGGGGTTATTAGGATTTTATTAGGGTTTATTATGGTGTGTTAATGTTTATTTGGGTTTATTAGGTATTTTTAGGGTTTTATTAGGATTGAGTAGGGTTTATTAGGGTATATTATGGTATATTATGGTATGTTTGGGTATGTTTAGGATTTATTAGGGTTTATTATCGTTCATTATGGTTTATTAATTTTTATGAGGGTATATTAGGGTTTTATAGGTTTAGTAGTCTTTATTAGAGAATATTAGTGCTTTTATGCTTTGTTAGATTTTATTAGCATTTATTATGGGTTTTAGGGATTTTTAATGGTATATTTTCCTTTTTTTAGGTTTTAGTGGGGTTTATTATGGTTTATTATAGTGTATTAAGGTTTATTAGTGTTGAGTAGGTATTTTTAGGGTTTTATTAGGGTTGAGTAGGTATATTTAGGGTTTTTAGGGTTTATTAGGGTTGAGTAGTGTTTATTAGGGTTTGTTAGGGATTTTTAGGGTTTACTAGGGTTTGTTAGTGTTTTTATAAGGGTATATGAGTGTTTTTTAGTTTTTGTTAATATATATGAGGGGTTGTTGGGAATTTTAGGGTTTTTTAGAGTGTTTTTAGTGTTTGTATGCATTTTTTATGGTTTATTATGTTTTATTAGAATTTATTATGGTTTATTAGGGTTTCTAGGGCTTTTTAATGGTTTGTTTGCGTTTTTTGTTTATTGGGGTTTATTTGGGTTTTATTAGGTTTTATTATAGTGTTTCAAAGTTTATTAGGGTTGAGAAGGTATTTTTAGGGTTTTATTATGGTTTTATTAGGGTTTATTAAATTTTATTAGTGTTTATTAGGGATTTTTAGGGATTATCAGGGTTTTTAGGGGTTTATTAGTTTTTTTTGTTTTATTAGGTTATATTAGAGTTTGTTAAGTCTTTTTAGATAATATAGCATTTTTTATTGTTTGTGAGCGTTTTTAGGGTTTCTTAGGTAATATTTGAGTTTATTATGGTTTATTATGGGTTCTAGGTATTTTTAAGGTATATTATCGTTTTTTGTCTTTATTAGGTTATATTTGTGTATTTAGGTCTTTTTAGGTAATAAATCGTTTTTTTATTTTTTGTGATCATTTTTTTATTGTTTGTGCGCATTTTTATGGTTTATTAGGTAATATAAGAGTTTATTTATGGTTTCTAGGGATTTTTAAAGTATACTACCTTCTATTTTCATTATTAGGGTTTTGTAGGGTTTTATTAGGGGTCATTATGGTGTGTTAAGGTTTGTTAGGGTTTTGTAGGGTTTATTTGGATTTATTTGTGGTTTATTAGGGATTTTAGGGTTTGTTTTGGGTTTATTTTGGTTTATTTGTGTCTATTAGGGTTGGTTAGGGGTTTTTAGGTTTTCTTGACGTGTTTTTAGGGTTTATTAGGTTTTATTATCATTTATTAGGGTTTATTAGGTATTTTTGCGATTTTATTAGGGTTGATTAGAGTCAATTTGGGTTTTTAGGGATTATAAGGCATTTTTAGGGATTATTAAGTTTATTAGGGATTAATATTTTTTATTATGTTATATTAGGGTTTAATAGTTTTTGGGTTTTGAAGCATCTTTAGGGTTTTTGTAGCATTTTTTTAGTGTTTATGTATCATTGTTTGAGTTTATGTAGCATTTTTAGTGTTTATGTAGCGCTTTTAGGGTTAGTTAGTGGTTTTATGTTTTATGTTGAATTTTTTAGGGTTTATGTATGGTTTTTATGGTTTATGTAGTGTGTTTAGGGTTTAGGTTTTATGTAGCATTTTTTAGGGTTTATGTTGTGTTTTCTGGTTTTATGTAGCATTTTAGGGGTGATGTAGCATTTATGTTCCATTTTTTAGGGTTCATGTAACATTTTTAGGGTTCTTGTTGTGTTTTTAGGATTTATATTGTGTTTTTAGGTTTTATGTAGCATTTTTTAATGTTTATGTTGTGTTGTTTAGGGTTTATGTTATAGTTCCAGGGTTTATGTAGTGGTTTTTTGTTTATGTTGCGTTTTTTGGGTTTATGTTGCGTTTTTTGGGTTTATGTTGCATTTTTTGGGCTTATGTTGCGTTTTTAGGGTTAATGTTGCATTTTTAGGGTTTATGTAACATTTTTTGGTCTTATGTATCTATTTGGTGAATTTTTTAGGGTTTTAATGGTTGTTTATGGTTGGTAGTTGTTGTTAGGGTTTTTAAGTGTTGTTAACCAGTGTTTATGGTTTTTATGGTATTTGATGGGTTTTCAATGGTTTTTGGGGGATTTTTAAGGGTTCATTTTTTTCTTCAGAATTGATAGCAGTTGTTAGGGGTTTTTAGTGTGTTTTAGGGTTTGTGTGGGTATTGTATCGGTTTTTAGGGTTTATGTAATGTATTTTTGTGTTTTTTGAGTTCTTTAGGGGTTTTTAGTGTTCTTTAGAGTTTATTAGGGTTCTTTAGGGTTTATTAGGGTTCTTTAGTGTTTATTAGCGTTCTTTAGGATTTTGTATGGTTTATTTGCATTTTTATTGTATATTTGGGTTTTATTGGGCTTTTGTAGGCATTAATAGATTTTTCTAGGGTTTATCAACATTTGTTTGGGTTATCTAGGATTAATTAGGGTTTCTTAGGGTTTATTTTATTTATTAGGGTTTATTAACGTGTATTTGGGTTTATTACAATTAATTAAGGGTTATTATAATTTGTTAGGGTTTATTGCAGTTTATTAGGGGTTTGTTATGGTTTGAGTCAGTTTGTTACGATTCATTTGGCGTTGTTGGGATTTGATACGATTTATTTGGGTTTTTTAGGGTTTGTTACGATTTATTATGGGATTATTAGGGTTTCTTAGGGTTTATTAGCAGGTTTTAATGTTTTGTAGGCTATTATTTGGTGGGTTTTGTAGTGTTTTGTCGGGTTTGTTAGGGTTTTTAGTGATTATTATGATTTTTTATGGTTCAATAGTGTTTTTTATTATATATTAGGGGTTTTATGGATTTTATAGAGTTTATTAGAGTCTAATAGGGGTTTTTAGGGTTTATTACAGGTTATTATGATTTATTAGTGTTGATTAGGGTTTTAGGGTTTAATAGTGGTTTTCTTGTTTTATTTGGGTTTATTAGTGGTTCTTAGGGGTTATTAGTGGTTGTTAGGGTTTGTTAGGTTTTGTTAGGGTTTGTTAAGACGTGTGTTATTCTATTATCATACATGTTATTATTATCATTATCATTATTATAATTATCAATATTGTTATTATTATTATTATTATTATTATTATCGTAACATGAAAATGCAGATGCACACGCGTTATTATTTATTAATTATTAATTATTATTTATTTCCATGCACGTGCATATGTTGTTGTTGTTTTTGTTATTATTATTATTATTATTATTATCACATGTAAAAGCACCTGCACATCCATTATTATTTATTACCATGCACGCACACACCCAATGCACCTACATTATTCTATTATCACATGCATTTTTATTGTTATTGTTATCATTTCTAATATTGTCATTATTGTTATTATCATCAAATGCAAATACAAATTCACATTCGTTATTATTTATTACCACACATGCGCACATTTAATACATGTTCATTATTCTATTATCAGATGTGCTATTATTATTAATATTACTATTATTGTAATTATTATCATCACATACGCTATGAGTTATTATTTATTATCATACTTTGCACATGAAATGCACGTGCGTTATTCTATTATCACATGCGTTGTTGTTATTATTATTTTTATTATTATTGTTTTTATTATTATTGTTATTATTATCATCTCATGCACATGCACATGCACAAGAATGTGCATTATTATTAAGTTTTTATTAACATGCACAAGTCCATGCAATTCACACACGTTATTTTATTATCACATAAGTTGTTATTCTTGTTGTTATTATAATTAGTGTGGTTGTTGTGGTTGTTGTTGTTGTTCTTGTTACTATCATCACATGTAAATGAACATGAAAATGCACATTCAAATGCATAAACATGCACATTCAATGCACGAGCGTTATTTTATTATCACATGTGTTGTTGTTATTATTATTATTATTATTATCATCATCATCATGATCACATTCAAATGTAATGCACACACATTATTATTTATTACCTTGCACGTGAACACGTAATGCACATGAAATATTCTATTATCACATGCATTGGTACTACTACTATTATCACTACTACTACTACTGTTGTTATTATTATTATCATCACATGCAAATCCAGATGCACGTACGTTATTATTTATTATTTATTACCATGCACGTGCATATGCAATGAACATGTATTTTTCTTTTATTATTATTACTATTATTATTATCATAGTTATTATTATTATTATTATTATCATTATCATTATCATTATCATTATCACATGCAAATCCACATGCATGTGCGTTGTTATTTATTATTTATTACCGTGCACATTCATGCGTTGTTGTTATTATTATTATTACGATAAGTATTATTAATATTATTATCAAATGTAAATGCACATGCACATGCATGTGCGTTCTTATTTACTATTATTTATTTATTATTTACTACTATGCACGTGAACATGCAATGCACTTGTGTTATTTTATTATTATTAACATTATTATTATTATTATTGTTTGTACCATTAAATACAAATGCACATGCATGTGCGTTGTAATTTATTATTTATTACCGTCCACGTGGATGCGTCATTATCATTATCATTACATGTAAATGCACATGCACGTGCGTTATTATATTTTATTTATCATCATGAAAATGAAAATGCAATGCACTTGCGTTAATCTATTATCACATGTGTTGTTATTATTTATTCTAATTCACGTTCACACGCAATGTACTTGCGTTATTATATTATCACTTGTGTTATTATTTATTATTTATTTCATTAACATGAAAATGCATATTCAAGTGGACTTGGTTAATATTTATTTTTTTATTACCATGCACATATACATGCAAATCCACATACACTTGCACATGCACTTGTATGTGCATAATTATTTATTATTTATTATCATTCACATGCACATACACATTCAATTCACATTTGTTATTATTCATAATTTATTATTTATTATCATTCACATGCAAATGCGCAGGCATATGCACATGCACGTGCGTTATTATTTATTATTTAAACCAACCACATGCATATGCACATGAACGTGCGTTATTACTACTACTATTATTAGAGGTATTTTTAAGGTTTACAAGCATTTTTTAGGATTTTTAGGTGTTATTATCATTTATTATGGTTTGTTAGGGTTTTAGGGTTTTTAATGATATATTAGCATTTTTAGGGTTTGGTAGGGGTTATTAGGATTTTATTAGGGTTTATTATGGTGTTTCAAAGTTTATTAGGGTATATTACGTATTTTTAAAGTTTTATTCGGACTGGGTTGGGTTTATTAGGGAATATAATGGTATATTATGCTATATTTGTTTATGTTGAGGATTTATTAGTGTTTATTATGGTTCATTACGGTTTATTAATTTTTAAGAGTGTATATTAGGGTTTTTTAGTGTTTAGTAGGGTTTATTCAGGTTTATTAGTGCTTTTAAGATATGTTATGTTTTATTAGCATTTATGAGGGGTTTTAGGGCTTTTTAATGGTATATTTGCGGTTCTTTGGGTTTAGTCGGGTTTATTATGGTTTATTAAGGTGTGTTAAGGTTTATTAGGGTTGAGTAGGTATTTTTAGGGTCTTATTAGGGTTGAGTCGGTATATTTAAGGTTTTATTAGGGTATGTTGGGGTTGATTACAGTTTATTAGGGTTTGTTAGATATTTTTAGGGTTTACTAGGGTTTGTTAGTGTTTTTATTAGGGTATATTAGTGTTTTTTAGTTTTTGTTAATATATATGATGGGTTGTTATGACTTTTTAGATTTTATTAGTGTGTTTTTAGTGTTTGTGAGAATTTCTAATGGTTTATGAGCTTTTATTGGAATTTATTATGGTTTATTAGGGTTTCTAGGTATTTTTAAGGGTTTGTTTGCGTTTTTTTGTTTGTTGGGATTTAGTTGGGTTTTATTAGGTTTTGTTATGGTGTGTCAAGGTTTGTTAGCGTTGAGAAGGTATTTTTATAGTTTTATTAGTGTTTTATTTGGGTTTATTCATTTTTATGAGGGTTTATAAGGGATTTTAGGGTTTATTAGGTTTTGTTATGGGTTTATTAGTTTTTCATTTTATGAGGATATATTAGTGTTTGTTAGGTCTTTTTAGATAATATTACGTGTTTTTATTGTTTGTGAGTGTTTTGTTTTTATTTGTGAGAATTTTAGGATTTCTTTGGTTATATTAGAGTTTATTTTGGTTTATTAGGATTTCTAGGGATTTTTATGGTATATTAGCATGTTTTACCTTTATTAGGTTATATTAGTGTTTTTAGGTCTTTCTCGGTAATATAGCGCGTTTTTATTGGTTTTGATCGTGTTTTTATTGTTTGCGAGCGTTTTTAGGATTTATTAGGTTATATTAGAATTTATCAGGGTTTCTAGGGATTTTTTATGGTATACTGGAATTTTTTTCTTTATTAGGATTTTGTGGGGTTTTATTAGTGGTTATTATGGTGTGTTAAGGTTTGTTAGTTTTGAGTAGGGTTTGTTTGGATTTATTTACGGTTTATAATGGTTTTTTGGGTTTTTTGGGGTTTATTAGGGTTTATTAGTGTTTATTAGTGTCTATTAGGGTTGTTTAGGTTTTCCTAACGTGTTTTGGGGTTTATTAGGTTTTATTATCATTTATTAGGGTTAATTAGGTATTTTGGGGTTTTATTAGCATTGAGCAGAGATTCATAGGATTTTAGGGATTATAAGGTGTTTTTAGGGATTATAAGAGTTTATTAGGGGTTTATTAGGGTTTAATTTTTATATATTATGGTATATTACGGTTTAATATTCTTAAGGTGTTTAAAGCATCTTTAGGGTTTATGTGGCATTTTTAGGGTTTGTGTAGCGTTGTTAGAGTTTATGTTGCATTTTTAGTGTTTATGTAGCGTTTTAGGGTTTAGTTAGAAGTTTTAGATTTTATGTATCATTTTTAGGGTTTATGTAATGTTTTTATGTTTTATGTAGTATGTTTAGGGTTTAAGTTTTATGTAGCATTTTTTCAGGTTTATGTTGCGTTTTCTGTGTTTATGTTGAATTTTTAGGGGTGATTTAGCGTTTATGTTGCATTTTTATGGTTTATGTAACAGTTTTAAGGTTCATGGAGTGTTTTTAGGGTTTATATTGTGTTTTTAGTTTTCATATAGCACTTTGAATGATTATGTTTTATTTTTTAGGGTTTATGTTGTGTTTTTAGGGTTTATGTTACAGTTCTAGGGTTTATGTCGTGATTTTAGGGTTTATGTAGCGTTTTTTGGGTTTATGTTTCATTTTTTTATTTATGTTGCGTTTTAGGGGTTTTGTTGAATTTTTTAGGGGTTATGTAACTTTTTTAGGGTTTATTTATCTATTTGAAGCCTTTTTAGGGTTTTAATGGTATTTTAGGGTTTGTAGTGTTTTTTAGGAGTTTTAAGGGTTGTTAATGGGTGTTTGTGGTTTTGTATGGTATCTGATTGCTTTTAATGCGTTTATAGTGTGTTTTAGGGTTTGTTTGGGTACTATATCAGTTTTTAGGGTTTATATAATGTGTTTTCTCTTTTTTTGGGTTCTTTAGGGTTTTTAGTGTTTTTAGAGTTTAATATGGTTCTTTGTGGTTTATTTGTGTTCTTTAGGGTTTATTAGTGTTCTTTAGGATTTGTTATAGTTTATTAGTTTTTTATTGTATATTAGGGTTTTATTGGGAATATGTAGGCATTAATATCTTTTTCTAGGGTTTATCAACCTTTTTTGGGTTATTTAGTTTATGAGGATTTATTTTATTTATTAGTGTTTAGTAACGTGTATTTGGGTTTATTACAATTTATTAGGGTTTATTATGTTTTGTTAGGGTTTATTATGGTTTATTAGGGGTTTGTTATGGTTTGTTTCACTTTGTTATGATCTATTTGGCGTTGTTAGGATTTTCTACAATTTATTTGGGGTTGTTAGGGTTTGTTACGATTTATTTTTGGGTTTTTAGAGTTTGTTAGGGTTTATTAGTGGGTTTTAGGGTTTTCTAGGATATTATTTGGAGGTTTTGTAGCGTTTTGTCGGGTTTGTTAGGGGTTTTAGTGATTGTTATGGTATATTATGGTTTAATGGTGTTTTTATTGTATATTAGGGGTTTTAGGGCTTTTATAGCGTTTATTAGGGTCTTATAGAGTTTGTTAGGGTTTATTACAGGTTATTACAATTTATTAGTGTTTATTAGGGTTTAATAGTGGGATTTAGGTATTATTAGAGTTTATTAGTGGTAATTAGGGGTTATTAGTGGTTATTAGGGTTTGATAGGTTTTGTTAGGGTTTTTAGGGTTTGTTATGGTTTGTTTGAGTTGTTTGGGGTTTTATGCGTTCTTTGGATTTTATGGGTGTGTTCAATTTTTTATGCTTTGTTAGGGTTATTTTAGCATTTTGTGGGGTTTTGTTGCATTTTCTGGGTTACGAAGCATTTTTCGGTTTTATTTAGCAATTGTTAGGGTTTATGTAGCATTATTAGTGGCTTAAGTGGTCCTTTAGGGGTTTATTAGGGGTTTATTAGGGTTTAATTTTTTATATTATGGTTTATTATGGTTTAATATTTTTGAGGGTTTTGAAGCATCTTTAGGGTTTTTGTAGCATTTTTTACAGTTTGTGTAGCGTTGTTAGATTTTATATAGAATTTTAGTGTTTATGTAGAATTATTAGGGTTTAGTTAGTGGTTTGAGGTTTTATGTATCATTTATAGGGTTTATGTAATGTTTTTAGGGTTTATATAGTGTGTTTAGGGTTTAGGTATTTGTTGAGGCTCCTTTCGTCATAGAATATAAAGATTGGAAAATGGGAATATCTGAGCTCAATGTGATTCAACCTTTGGAAAAATATCAAAAATTGAAAAAGGGATGAACAAGGGGAACATTGCCCATAGGTCGCGTAAGTTCCCTCTTGGTCGCGAAAGTATACTTGCGCGCCGCCTAACGGTCGCGCAAGTGACTTTCGCGCCCTAAAGGATAACCGCCTGGGTCTTCTTCAACCTATAAATAGACCCTATGGGCCCCCCATTCAGAGAGGATTTTTTCCAGAAACTCAGATTTGAGCTCCCGGCGCCCTAGTCTCTTCTCAAAGCTTCTGAAACACTTCTAAGGTAATTTCTTACCTAGAATGGAAGATATAAAGAGGGGGAGGAAGGCCTAAGTGTTGAAACTCATCAACACTTGCGCGCCTGAGTGGCCAGCCCTTAAGGGACAAGGCCACACTTGCACGCCACCTTACTCCTTCAATAGAACTTGTGCGCCCCTCTTCTGGAAGAACCTAAAGGGGATTTTAAAGGCTTTAATCAAGAGTCGCTCAAGTATTACCTTACTGGTTAACCGTCGCGCAAGTACCCCATGTGTCGCGCAGGCATACCTGCGCGACCAGGACTTGCGCGCCCATGTAGTACTTGCGCGCCTACCAGGACTTGCTCGCCCCTGCACTACTACAAACACGACCTTTATCAGCGCTAAAAATGGCCTTTATCAGTGCTATAAAAGCGGTGATAAAGCCAGCATAGATAAAGGGGCGGGGGTCCCCTTTATTAGCGCTCCGAAAAGCGCTGATATAGGACCCCTTTATCAGCGCTAAAAAAATGCGCTGATAAAGGGGTCCTATATCAGCGCTTCCTTTATCAGCGCTTTCGTTTTAGCACTGATAAAAGTTAAAAAATTAAAAAAAAATTAAAAAAATTAAAAAATACTCCCAATCGGGGGAAGATTTTGTAGCGCTTGAACCCCCCCTTTTACAGCGCTTTTCGGCCCCTATACAACACCCCACGCACCCCACGCACCCCCCTCTACCCTTTAACATCGCTTGCTCCAATATTCCCCATGCGCGTGCACCCCTTCCTCCACCAAGATTTGAACTCGAGACCTCCCCTCTGCGCGCCTAATCCCTTACCACTACTCTATTTTGATTTGCTTTCCAATTCATGATATCTATATATATATATATATTTATATATTTAGTTATATTTATTCGTATAGTAATATATATTTATATTAATATATATATATATAGTTATATTATAATATATATATAGTTATATAGTTATATTATAATATATATATATATAGTTATATTATAATATTTATAGTAATATTAATATATATATATAGTGGTATTAATATATATCTATATCTATATATATATATATTGTTATATTTATTCGTATAGTAATATATATTTATATTAATATATATATATAGTTATATTAACATATATATAGTTATATGAATATATATTTATATAGTTATATTAATATATATATAGTGATATTAATATATATATTTATGGTGATATTAATATATATATATATATAGTAATACTAATATATATATATATGTAGTTATATTAATATATATATAGTTATTAGATTAATATATATATAGTTAGATTAATATATATATATAGTTAGATTAATATATATATATAGTTAGATTAATATATATATATAGTTAGATTAATATATAGGTATATAAATATTCATATATTGGTATTTTAAATAAAATGGATATTAGTTATTATTTAGATAAAGTTAATATATTTTATATGTAAATATGTTTAATTATTTATTTAAAAAAATTTAATTTTTAGGTGAGAATATATAAAAAATATGTACATATAGTTATATATTTGATTATAAATAGCAGTTCATTATAAAAAAGGATGAAATTTCAAATACATAATATCAATATGAATGTAATACCTTGGAATAAATTCAGTCCCCGCCAAGAAAAGCCAATAATACCCCCTTAAACGAGTATGAAAATCCACAAAATGTTAAAAAATCTGGGTACCCCGACAAAAAACTCAGTTTTGGAGGACTTATGGGCCTCTTTGGCCTCGAAAAACGCTTTACCGGGGTCTCCCCAGATCACAGCGACGTAGAGCTCATCGCAGGCTTTGATTTGATATGTGGTAGAGCTCAAACGGACACCTGAATCAAAAGTTATGGTCGTTTGAAGTTTGAGTTGCGTTTTCAACATAATTTGGATCTTTTTTTAATTTTTTTTAATTTTTTTAGTCCTCAAATTGTTATTAAATGACTATTACTCTATAATGACTATCAAATTATTAATTAAAAATATTTTTTTAATTTTTTAAGAAGTCATTTTCACTAAATATCTTATATATTAAGTATAATAAGTGTAAATGTACATTTATACTTATCTAAAATATATTTAAAAATTATATATTATATTCATATAACAATATAACTATATTTATATATTAATATATTAATATATTTTTAATTTTTTTTTGAAGCCGACCCTTTATCAGCGCTAAAAAAAAGCGCTGATAAAGGCCCCCCTTTATCAGCGCTACGAAACAAGCGCTGATAAAGGGGGGTGCTGCGAAAAATTGTTTTTGTGGTAGTGCTGCCTTTTTGGGTGTCCTTCTTGCCCATTTCAGCCATTCCACCTCTCCTATTCAAGATTCAATCTTCAAGACACTCTTCAAAGCCATTTATGGCATTATTTCTTGATTTGGATTCCTTATCTGAAAGGAACTCTGTGGAATATCTCTCAAAACCTAGTGATTTATACATCTTTATGTCACTAAAAAATTGATATTTCATTCTTTCAACCCCATCCTTTAAGATGATAGAACCCCTTAACCTGGGCCTACTTTTCAGGAATAAGCCCGAGTCATAATTCTCAAATCTGGGCATCCTCCTTAGAAGTAAGCCCCAACCATAATTCTCTTAACCTAGGCTTCCTTTTTAGGAGTAAGCCACAGTCTCAAACATGGGCTTCCTTTTCAGGTGTAAGCCCCAAGTCCCTTAATTTTTCAAATCTCTTAACCTGGGCCTCCTTTTCAGGAATAAGCCCCAGTCATAATTCTCAAATCTGGGCATCCTCCTTTGGAGTAAGCCCCAACCATAATTCTCTTAACCCGGGCTTCCTTTTCAGGAGTAAGCCACAGTCTCAAACATGGGCTTCCTTTTCAGGAGTAAGCCCCAAGTCCCTTAATTATTCAAATCTCATAACATGGGCCTCCTTTTCAGGAGTAATCCCCAGTCTTAATTTCTCTTAACCAGTCCTAATTTACCTTTGATCTGGGATTCCTTTTGAGGAGTAAAACACAATCGTAAGTCCTCTCCTAATTTGGGCCTCCTTTTCAGGAGTAATCCCCCAGTTAGAGTATTCAAAATCTCCATGAAGCACATATACCTGTATAGACCCTGCTTTTGGATTTCTTCCCTAAAGTAAATCCTAACCTTCATTTATCTGGGAAGTCATACATACATAATCCCCACATTATTTATTATGATTGCATCTTTCAAGGCACAATTGTCTAATTTTTACCAATACCTCTTTTTCTCACACCGAGCATGACTCACGTGATCTTAGAGTGTAAAAGTAATTATGACATCCTTCTTTGAGCCATCAATCATAAACATCATACTCTCTTACTCGAACTACGTGGGTTCTGATCCCTTTTCTAAACAAAGGATACATAGGTAGCCCGTTTGAGGGTTCGATCCCAACTCTGAAATAATCCATGTCCTTTTGAATGACAATAAACTTCAAGTGCCCCACTGAGGGGATTTAAAACCATCATGGTCATCATAATGACCAAGAGACTTCTATATAAATGTGTCGAAGGGTACCATTGACCAAGAATCTCTAACAAATACAGATGATTCTCTATCGATGAAGAACCTCGAATACATATAAAATATTCTCTAAAGTTCCTACATATCGATCATTGATTGTCAGATATAAAGGAAAACTCATTTTATATTTGGTAATGTAATAAGGATTCACGAACATAACTTAAATCTATAAAGAGAGTCCCGAAGTAGACAATAATTCCCCTCAAAAAGGAGTGATGAGTCCGACCTCCCATCCTCTTGACCAATGAAAATTCATAAGCCTCATCAATCCATAAACTAATGAGCACCTACCTTTGGAAAGTATGTCCGAATGGATGTGGAATCATTGGATGTTTCCGGTTCTACGAACAAACCCGTAAGAAACCGATCAGAATGTTTGAACCTCCCATCAAAGGAGGTCATCCCCGAAATCCGAGGGAAACAAAAATGGCGAATCTGACGTGAATCCTTAACCAAGTTAAAATGATGTTTTACCTATTTGTTAGGCCCCTATTTAAAACTCAATGAGAGGGCCATCAAAAAACAATCATTGACATATGTGCTCATCCAAAAGATGTAGTAGCTGAATTTATCTTGATTACGTCTATTATATCAAACAGGCATTCTTTTCCAAGATCTTCTGCAATTCCATAATGGCTGCTCTCAAATTCACACCTGTGAATACTACTACTGCAAATGCCACTGCTGCTACTCCTGCTGGATCATTGTCCACTCTAAGGACGATATCACCTACTCAGCGTCTTCAACACTGGGTATCAAACGCACTGGTTAAGGAGTATCGTCAACACGGTACCATCCCAACTCTGGAGGCTGCCCGACAAGCCCTCCAAGTAAACAACTCACATCAGTCGTCCAGACAACGACGACCAATGATCAAGAAGCAGGCGATGATGACTACCGTCTCCAACCGTTTCGGGTCGTTATCCCCAGAACGCAATCACCATTCGCTCCCTTATTCTGGGGAGGTGAATGAGCAGGTCCCTCAGGGGATTAATTAAAACTGACAAGAGTCCTTCCTGAGGGCTCCCACCAACAATCGCCACCAGACTCATGCGGCGGTGCGCCCACAACATTATTAGGGTACCGACTCCAGGCGATTGGCTCAGGTTCCTTGAACCCGATCAAGCAAGACGAACCACCATAGGCGGAATCCGGTCAACAGTGAGCAGGTTCTCATCTCTTCCATCTCCGGAGAAGTCCACCAACCTAACATGGTGGCAAGCAATGAGCAGGCACATACACCTGTTCGTTTTAATTCCACTGTCCAGCAGACTCGTCTGGAAGCATCATGCCAATCCTGCCAGTCAATTCTGGTGGAGTACTATAGTTAGGAACATACACCTTTTTATACATCATCAGCAAGTCAGCAGGCTTGTCTGACTAGATATGATGGATCTTGTCAACCACGTTTGGCGAAGTGAAATCAGCAGGCACATACACCTGCTAGTATTACTCAAGCCTACCAATAGTCTCGCTTCCTAGCATTCGGAGAAGTTAGTCAGAAAGCCCCGACGAAAAACAGGAGGCAGACTCAACTCTCTTCCCCCACAATTGAGTACTGTCAGGATTCACTGACGGGAAAAGGAGGACAGGAGCAGGAACAGACACCTACTCCAAGCACAGAATGGACGTATATCCCCGTTCCCGCATCTGAAGTCACCAAGAATATTCTATCAATGGTTAAAGAGAAGAAGCAAATACCTGCTCATATTTTGGATGCCCGCCAGGATATTATAACAACTTCAGAAACATATCAGGGAAATGCACATAAATCTATCCTTACCAGTGGAGTGACACATCAACAATTCACTCCAGAATAGACACACACATCTGTTCCAGTCCAAGAGGGTTGTGGGGAATACTCCCCCATATCATACGGACAACCAAGTCAGGAACATACACCTGATTTGAGTGGAGATCATCAGCCTAACATGTCCATCATTCCTGATCAGGCACATACACCTGCTCAGAGCATCCACTTTCATCAACAAGTGGTTTCCAAGGCGAGTAATAAGGATTCTAAGAAAAATACCCGCCCAACACAGTCAGGAGATCAAGAGACAATCTGTAACAAGGCCTTGCTCGATGCTGGCGTTCTTGAAGCCCTCAGATAGTTATCTGTTGGAATTCAAGATTCTACTCCCTCATTTCCCAATAGCGGGAACATTAATTCTGAAGGTCTTCAACAGACACTTCCTCATGAAGGCTTGCTTCATGACAATTCGGTCGATCTTGAAGTTTCATCTTTAGATGAGAGCCACAGGAACCCTTTGTGTGGTTAGAAGACCAAGGAGCAAGAGATCTCATCTTTTGTTGTAACCCATTATGGTGGTCCTCCCCATGATGATGAATTTCGCTGCGAATGTCCTCTCCGTAGTAGTGATGCTCATTGCCCGGAAAATGCTCCAGTGGACAATGTAGTGCTGAGAAAGCCCTCTTATCTTGAGGCACTTGAAAATGAGAAACCAGTCATGTCTGAAGCTTCATCGCTAGCAGGTGAAATACTTTCTCAATCATAAGATAGAACAGGGTGTAAGTCATTCTCCGAACCACCCCTAAGTCATGCATCTTCTAGTTTGATCAATGACTTCTCTACCAATCCTGTTGAATCCAATGAAGCAACCAAGAAACACCAACTCTGGTCAAATCAGGTAGAAGAATCTTCATCAAATGATAAAGAGGAAATGCTGAACATGAGAAAAAAACTGGAAAAAGGTGATGTGCCAGTCATGTTTTGGCCTCTGGCTGACTCTCAGTATAATATTCCAGAAATGTTGACGGAAGATGAAATTCATGATATTCATCTCAACACATGGAAAACTCTTTGTCAGTTGAAAAAGAAAGTATTATCTTATGATGAATATGAAAATCATATTATGATAATAGAAGGGTTACAACGTCAGATTGATTTGGCGTCTCTATCAGTCTCTTGATATCTGAAGGATGAAAAGCAGTAGAGAGCCCTTCAACGTTCATGCCTTGGCACACTAAGAATATTGCGTCAGTTAATTGCCAATTCCCCATCTGGTGTTCATGTCAGAGGATGGGGTTTTCATGTAGCACTACATTTCATAGTGCTCTTCAATCAGCAAAGCCCGCTGAAAATGGTCTCATGAAATGTTATTGCCCATGGCCGACCACAGTCAATGGGCTTTGTTTGTAATCCAAAGCTTGCTCAATAACATGCTTCAACTAGTTCCTCTCAAAATCAAGCATATAGAGAACAAGTTTTTGAATTACTCCTACATCAAGAAAACGAGAATATTGAACAAGCCTCTCATATGGAGCAAGCACATTATCAAGTGGCAGAAGTGTCGGAAATCATCCAACGGTCTTTTGAACCAGGTGATAAAAGTGGAAACAGGTTAATGCGTCCAACTAATTTCCAGACTAAGGTTTGCAAGATCAGGAGGAATTTCAATAAAGTCTCATACATAGCATGTCAAGAACCACCCCAGCTCACCAGACTAGGGACTCTTTTAAACCAACCCTCGGAATCAACAAATTGGATTCGAAGAGTTGAGCGAGAACAGCAGGAACAGCCCCAGTCCACCGGACTGGGGACTTTTTCAAATCATCAATCCCCTCCTCAGAGAACGTCGGTCTTTTCTAGATTGGGGAAGAAACCTCAAGAGGAACGAAGAGCCAAATTATCAAGATATTCCCTCCAAATTACAGTTCATCAAGAAGTTCCTGAGGGATTGAATCAACAAAAGGAAATGTCTCATTAAAGACATGGAAGAAGACAATATCACAGAAATGATGATAGAAGGGATGCGATGAGTTATGCATCAATGTTTTTTATGCTAATCCACCAGATGAGGCTCACTCAGGGGACTCAGATGAAGAGGTTCCTGCTCAAGAAGATGTACGCACCGACACAAATGAAGAAGGTGTGCGTACACGAAATCAAATGATTACTTAGAACCTAGGTAATCCTTCGAGTAACCCACTTCCCCCTCTCCGAAAAGGATCCAACAAAGGGAAGGGAAAGAACCAGGTTACATTTACTTCCTCTGGAGAAGGTCAATCGCTCTCACTAGAGAAAAGGTTTGCACAACAGGAGGAAGAAATGAAGGAATTAAGAAGGTTGAATGCAGAACTACTTCAGAGTAGTCTTCTTCTTAAGCATGCTGGAGTCAGTCAGCCAAAGGAATTTGTTGTAGCTACTGAGATGGATCAAGAATATCCTCCTCTATCAGTAAACCCTCACAGGTCTAATCCTATGGGTCAAGTGCAACAACAGTTAGCAGTGCTACCATCAGTTGCAGCACCAATCGCCACATCTTTCCAAGCTCCAGTCATTGAACCTACCCAAGTCAAAGTTCAGCCAGATTTTTCTCAAAAGTTAATACCTACTATTGAGTCATTAACAGCTCAGTTAGAAACTATGGAAGGGAAATGTGCGCTAGTTCAACCAGAAAAGAAAGTTTACCCTGAATGGGTAGATTCAATTTCTCCTCCATCCAATTTTGGGAACCCTGTATTCCCTATTTTCAATGGATCAGGTGATCTTGAACAGCATTTGACGCATTACGTGTCTTATTGTCATCCTATGATGGGAACTCCGGAGCAACAAGACGCAGTAAAACTTAGATGCTTTGTACGGACCTTGCAAAAACCAGCCTTTTTCTGGTATAAAAGCTTGCAATCCCGATCAATTACCAGATGGGAGGATCTTTGAAAAAAATTCCTTCTTCAGTTCAGCTCAACTTTGCCAAAGACAACAGTTTTTGATCTTACAAACTGTAAGAAAAGGGAGAATGAAAGATTCTCTGATTTCATTGCTCGCTGGAAGGGAATAACATTTTCCCTGAGCTTAGCACTCCCTCAAGAGGAACTGTTGCCAATCTGTGTGGAAAATATGTGTGACGAATTATGCATGCCGTTGATTCCTGTGAAATACACAGGAGGGTTTCGTGACCTTACTTCAATCGCTCAGTAGATTGAAGATTCCCTTATACAGGATAAGGCTAAATCTCGTGTAATTCCATCATCTCTAGGAAGGAGAATGGGTAAAGCAGAAATTGCTACAGTTATTCTTAAACAAGAACTTGTACCTGTTTCTACCTCAAAACCTTCATATTCTCGAAGGACTCCACCTTCTAAGCGCCAACAACAAAGGACTTTTCATCCAGACGTTCAAAGAGATCAAAGACGAAAACAATTTGAGGGTCTGAATAGAAAAACATACTCTTTCCGAAATAAACAAGTTCCTGATTATTTCATTTCAGCTCTAGAAAACAATTTGGTTCAATTGCCAATGCCCAAGAGGCCAAACATGAAAGGAGATGAAGATCGTCCCAATTATTGACCTTTTAATCAAATGTTGGGGCATCACATCCAGGAGTGTTTTATCTTCAAAGGCCTCCTCCAAAATATGGTCGACTCGGGACAAGTCACATTGAAAGGCTCCTCAGCCCAGGTAGCATGTGTCACTGCTACAGTTCCAGAGGAGGAAGGTGAATGAAAAGAAGTAAAAAGAAAAAATGCATAGAAGTATGATGATTGGATGGTCAGAAAGAAAATCAATCTAACTCATGCTATTTTTCAAACACAATTAAAGAATCCAATTGTGTCTTCTGCCATGAATGTTGTGGCAAAACCCTCTTCGTCAAAGGGAAAGTCCTCAAAGATACGACATGATTCAAAGAAAGAAAAAGAATCAGAAGAAGATGAGTATGTGTCAAAGACTAAGTTGTCTTTGACTTTGGCAGACTTCGTGCCATCTAATTCAAAGCCACGGGCACCGCCCCACCAAACGGCACAACCTAAACAGGCTAATCAGGCAGTTTCTTCATCAAACGAAGAAGTTAATCTTTGGTTCTGTTAATATGATTCAATTAACAGATCCATATGCCAGTCGCAGTTTTGATTTCAATGATCCTGAATTCCCTGTATCAAACAAAGGAATCAGAGGAAGTTCCAAGGGCTCAGGATACAGGGGAAGACGTGGATCTTTCAGAAACCAATATTCCAATTCTACCCCTAATATAACTGTATACGTAGCAGAAACTCGTGGTAGATCCCTTCAGCGATCCTAGCAAGAAGAAGAAAGTTCTACTACCAATAGCAAATTCAGTCCTGGCACAGTTATTTTGGAATACCGGTTGAAGGTTCCATCTTCTTCCTCTCAGCAATTAAATGGATGTAATCAGTCTAATCTTCCAAAACCAGAAATATTGCCAACTCCTATCCCAATAAAAGATGAATCAACTTCCAAAGCATCTGATTCCAAGGTACCTGCTAAACCACATATTCCTTTTGGGAAACGCAGACCTCTGGATCAAAAGTATGATATATTGAAACACTTGTCCCACGTACCAGCCAAGTTATCAATTTTAGATGATCTGAATCTATCAAAAGATCTTCAGGAAGCACTCATGGAGGATTTGTCAAGTCCTCAAGTGTTTGAAAATAAAATTTCTCCAACTGAAGTCTATCATATAGAGAATAATCCTGCAGAATGCCATGCAATAATATCTTTTACTGATAAAGATGAAGATGATGTTGTGCATGTGTATATCAGACCTTTGTACTTATCTGGCAAGGTCAATGGTGTAGACGTCCGAAGAGCTTTCATTGACAATGGTTCAGGAGTCAACCTCATGCCCATTCGTAAACTTCATCAATTGGGTCTCACAGAATCTGATTTATCTCCTTCTACCATGTTGTTACAAGGATATGATAAAAAAATGAACAAGAACCACTGGGAAAAGTTACACTCAGAACTCAGTTTGGAGATCTTGTATCCAATTCGTATTTCATGATTGTTTATCAAGACTCAACTTTCAACATCTTGCTTGGAAGACCCTGGCTACATCAGCATGCGGCTATCCCTTCATCATACCATCAATGTCTCAAATATTGTTTTGATGTTCAAGTTGGGACATTGTATGGTGATAAGGCCTCGTTCAAGACATGTGAGTCTCAATACATTGAGGCAGAATTCTATCACCTGAATCAAAGAGAGAAATCCATAACAAAGGAGATTACCAAAGTTAATGCTCCATATGGTTTGGAAAAAATTCATGTAAATCCATTTACACATGTGAGTACAGATTATGTGTTTCCTATCAGTCAAATTGACAAGATAGACGCAAATCAAAATACACTTATGGAAAGATCCATAATGTCAATTATAGCAGTCGATCCAGAAAACATGGGAGAAATTGGTAATCTACCAAGCAGTGATGAAAGCACAAATGGTGATGTCTTCATTTCATCTGCTAAAATACAACAAGTCTATGCTTCGCCAATTAGGCCAGAAGAAGTTATAGAAACATCAGAGGTGAACAATGATATTGATTCTCAATCCATCATCTCCTCTTTATTACCCAAAGAAAACACTTCATCATCAATAGGGTCAGAAATGGAAGATTCCTCTTCAAAATGTGCAAATTTTGACATGTCTTCTGATCATGAAAATTCTGCTTTGTCATCTACTATGCAAGTAGAAACAGAAAAAATAACACATGATGAAGAAGAGGAAGATCTCAGAGATTCTCCTCCATAATTTGAAGAGGGTATCTCTACCACTGTGGATGAACTCAGAGAAATAAATCTGGGTACAAAAGGAGATCCACGCCCCAATTTAATCAATGTGGCCATGACCCTTGAAGAGCAAGAGATGTATATTTCTTTTCTAAAGCTAAATAGAGATATATTTTCCTGGAACTATACGGAAATGCTTGGTCTTGATCCTGATGTTTCTACTCATCATTTGGGTTTACCAGAATAACATCGAGGATTTAAGCAAGTCGCGAGAAGAACACACCCAGCTTATGCTTCCAAAATTGAAGCTGAAGTGGATAAGCCTATCAAATCTAACTTCATCATAGAAGTTCAATATCCCAAATGGTTGGCTAATATTGTCCATGTAAGTAAAAAGAACAGACAAATTAGAGTTTGCATCAATTTTAGAGATCTTAATCGGCATTGTCCTAAGGATGATTTCCCAGTTTCGATTACAGAACTTCTAATTGATGCAACAGATGGCTATGAAGCACTTTCATTCATGGATGGATATTCCGGATATAATCAGATCTGAATGGCCCCAGAAGATGAGGAATCTACAGCCTTCAGAGCCCCTCAGGTTTTGTTTTGCTACCGGGTAATGCCCTTTGGCTTAAAGAATGCAGGTGCAACATATAAGTATGCCATGCATCGTATCTTCAAACCCTTCTTAGGGAAGTTTTTTGAATTCTATGTAGACGATTTGGTAGTTAAATCCAAACAACGTTCTAATCACTTGGCTGATTTGGAATTCATATTCTGCAAGCTTCGACAACATAATTTGAAGATGAACCCCTTAAAATGTGCTTTTGGGGTAACATCGGGAGAATTTCTCGGCTTTGTTGTACACCATCGTGGTATTGAAGTCGATCCTGAGAAGACCAAGTCAATCCTTGGTATTTCACCTCCTCAAAATTTGAAATAATTAAGAGGACTTAAAGGAAACATAGCCTATATTCGGCGTTTCATCGCCAATTTGGCAGGCAAAATTTTACCCTTTTCCAAATTGATGAAGAAGGGATTCACTTACCAATGGACTGAAGAATGTCAAGAAGCATTTGATATTCTTAAGAAATAACTCTTGAGTCCACCAGTACTCATGCCACCTGTTGAAGGAAGACCACTTTTCCTCTACGTGACAGCTCTAGAGTGATCATTGGGTGCCTTTCTTTCTCAAAAGAATGATGCTGGGAATGAAAAAAGCCTCTACTATCTTAGTTAAACTATGCTTGAAGTAGAAACCCAGTATTCAAGTATTGAGAAGTGATGCCTGGCATTAATCTTTGCAGTTCAGAAGTTGAGACACTATCTGCAACATCACAAGGTCCAATTGGTATCTCGTAATAACACGCTCAAATTTATCCTAAGTCGTCCAATGATTACAGGATGTCTGGAAAGGTGGGCAGTTATTTTACAGCGATTCGACATTCAGTATGTGTCTCAAAAGGCAATAAAGGGAAAAGCTCTAGCTGATTTACTTCCTAAACACCCTTCAGTGGAAGATACATCTTCAGATATTGAACTCCCTAATGAGGAAGTCTTCTCTATTGAAGAAAGTCCTCAGGCATGGGAAATGTATTTTGATGGTGCTTACAGAAGTCCAACAGGGAGGAAAATGGAAAATCCTAAATTCAACAAAGTTGGCTTAGGAATTGTGCTCATTTCTCCAGAAAAGGCAGTGTTACCTTATTCCTTCTTATTGTGGGAAGGTGGTACCAATAATGAAGCAGAATACCAAGCTCTCATCGTAGGCTTGGAATTAGCACTTTAAGAACAAGTGAATCACTTATAGGTGAAAGGTGATTCAGACCTGGTAATCAAACAAGTAAATGGGGATTATGCCATCAGAAAAGAAGAACTAATCCCTTTGTATGATTATGTCAGAGAGTTAATGGAGGAATTCCCTTTGGAACCGAAATTTTCTTATGTCCCAGGATCACAAAATGCTCAAGCTGATGCACTGGCTAATATAGCCACAGCTCTAGCAGATCCAAATCAGGATGAGACAACCATCAATATTGCCCACCGTCATGCAATTTCACCTTATGTTCGAATCAGAACAGAGAAAATTAATGAAATTTGTCCCATTCCTGAACCGTATGGTCATACTACAGTATGGATGTCACCTATCAGGGAATACCTTCAAAATGAAACACTTCCACTTGATAGAGCAGAGAAAGAACAAATCCGGCGACGTGTGGTCAATTTTACTCATTATGATAGCCCAGATAACCTAGAGAAAATTTTCTAAAAACGTGGTTTTGATGGATTTATCTTCAGATGCATTGATGGTGAAGAGACAATGGCTTTCATGAAAGAAGTGCATGCAGGAGTCTGTGGTGCCCACCAGTCTGGACATAGACTATCTGATTGGATTTGAAGGCTTGGATACTTTTGGCCTTTAATGATACGAGATTGTGTTGATTTCACAAAGAAGTATCATTCATGCCAAGTACATGCCAACTTCATTCATTAACCTCTAGAGTTACTTCATACAGTTAAATACTCGTGGCCATTTGCCACATGGGGGGTGGATGTGGTGGGACCTTACCCTTCGGCTACAGCCAAGCAGTTTAAGTACATTCTTACTGCTACTGACTACTTTTCCAAATGGGCAGAGGCAATACCTCTCAAGTAAGTTAGTTCTAAATGTGTTGTTAGTTTCATCAGGTCTAACATCATTACCAGATTTGGTGTCCCTCATACCATATTGACGGACAATGGCACCAACTTCTTTTCATCCGAGGTGGAGAAATTATATCAAGAATACAACATCAAATCCAACCATTCATCTCGGTATCATGCAGTGGCCAATGGACAGATAGAAGCCTTCAACAATACTCTTTCAAATATACTACAATAGATGGTGGATAAAGATAATAAGTCATGTCCTGATAAACTCTTTCATGCTTTATGGGCTTATCGGACTACCACCTGCACTGCAACGCGATCAACTCCATATTCATTGGTATATGGAATGGAAGCAATTGAAGTTCAATTACCCTCGCTCATAGTATCCATTTGCAATCAGTCATCTACAGATGAGCAATCTCAAAAGCGATTGAATGAATTGGAATGGTTAGATGAGAAAGGATTGTGCACTTTGCACCACTTAGAAGTCTATCAGAATCGAATAGCACGAGCTTTTAACAAAAATGTTCATCTTCGTTCATTCACTCAGGGAGAATTGGTATTAGTTCTCAGAACTCCAATGATACCAGGAAAGAAACCTCCCAAGCTTGATCCAAAATCGGAAGGACCTTACTCAATACATAAGGTCTACTCTAATGGAGATTATTCTTTAATCTCAATGGATGGAGAACTCATTACTACTCCAACTAATGCTAGATTTTTGAAGAAGTATTTTGTATAAACACAAAATAAGAACCATGGTCCAGTATGACCTTAAACTGCACTATAGACCAGTATGACCTTAAACTGCACCATAAATGGTCCATGTATATGACCCTAAACAATTCACGCTTTCGTCCAACATGATGTTAAACTGTGGAAAAAAGTCTCTAATTTGTCCTCACTACATGACATTAAACATCACAGTCCACCTTCCATCCAGCATGACGTTAAACTGTGAAAAGTTAATAGTCCCATCCAACAAGACGTTAAACTGTGTCCCCTTCATCTTCCTTGATAAATGATGTTAAACTATACAGCAACGGTCTATACATATGAACTTAAAATATTTTTTTATTCCTTTCGTCTCACTTGATGTTAAACTGTAATGTCATAACTACATGACACTAAACTGTACATAAGTCCCTTATGTCCAGCAAGACATTAAACTACACCATTCACGGTCCATGCATATGACCCTAAACTATTCTCACTTCTGTCCAACATAACGTTAAACTGTATTGTCCTTGCTACATGACATTAAACTGTGCAGCACCAACAGTCCTAATTGCAAGACTTTAAACTGCATAGTCCCTTCATATGTCCTACATGACGTTAAACTGTGTATCGTTAGGGTTTTTGCTACCTCGTGTTTCTCACATCGTGTATGAACCACGTGATCTTAGAGCAAATCTCAACCATAACACTCTCTCTGGGCTACTAACCATGTGTAAGTCACAACAACATCATTTTTTAGGTCATTGTCCTCAAGAACAACTTGATCATTAACTCATTCTTTAATTGAACTACGCAGACTGTGATCCTTTCCTTCTAGGGTGGGTACGTAGGCAACCTCACAAGGTTCAAGCCCAAAATCAATATCTTCACATCGGGTCACCTCCATCTCATACGATGTTGATTCGTGAAACCACCCTTAGAATCTATATATTTACATTTGATTCACTTTCGTCCTTGTTATACGACGTTAAAATATAAAACACTTGTGTACAGTATGACAATAAACTACAATATTCTTTTATATCCTCACTTGATAGGGAACCATTATTTACATTGATTTTTTCAATCATGTTTCACTTCAAAAGACTACGTGCATACATGGCAATGCCTAAACCTTTTATCTTGGGTTAAACCATCATTGTACTAAAATCCCCTTTCACCCTTCACATGTACAAACCAAATTTGTAAAAAGGGTATTTCTAGAACTACGTGGGATTGATTCCCATCCTTATGGGATACGTAGGAACATTCGAGTGTCCCTCGAATCCATCCCCAAGTCTTTGGGACAAATCCCAAATTCCACTTTCAGTCCCTTGGATGAAAAGTCCCCATGAAAACACACTCTGTGTATTCATTATTATGGTCCGAGATCTATGACCCTAAACTAAGATCTCTCATACTTTCATCCTGAACGACGTTAAACTTTATTTCAAGAACTATGTGTGGATTGATTCTCATCCTTATGGGATACGTACTGAAGTCCAACATTTCAATTCAGGACCCATCCACAACATGATTATGGTTAGCATTGATCTGTGTATCTCTGTATACATTGGACAATACCCATTTTTATATGTCATAATCCTAACCTTAAATATTTTTAGATCTTTGTAACCCTTTTCATGACTTCTAGTCACAAAAATGTCAAACTTCTAAGAGTTCTTTTGCTTGACTATGCAGCATGTGCCCATAGGTGGTCTTGCATAAACAGTCTACATAACAGACTTGTTAGCCAAAAGATATTATTATTTGACTATGCAGCCAATGCCCTTAGGTGGCCCTGCATAATTCAACCCCCTAACGGGTTTTTCGGATAGTGGTAACTTCATTCTGGGGAAGAATGCCTCTTTTGTCCTTATCTTCCTTAAATGACAGTATGTAGGGATCCGCAAAAATAGCCATCCTTAACATATTTGTCCCATGTCCTTTTTCATGATCTGAAAGTATTAAAGTTTATGGTTTATATTCTCCTTCCCTACGTTTGGGTCAGACCTTTGTAGAAGCGATATCCATCCGGTTCTTCGATAATCTTGTTCGGAAATATCTTCTCCATATT
This sequence comes from Viscum album, assembly GCA_963277665.1. Taxonomy (NCBI): domain Eukaryota; kingdom Viridiplantae; phylum Streptophyta; class Magnoliopsida; order Santalales; family Viscaceae; genus Viscum; species Viscum album. The sequence goes on along the minus strand of CAUJRU010000031.1, from coordinate 817,182 downwards.
CAAGTACCTCTTTCCATATAGCAAACTCTATACATCGGAAAATTTAAATCTCCATAAACTTTCACTGGCTTTTAGCACTAGGAAAGTAAATTTCTGAGAGTTCTTTTGCCTGACTATGCAGCACGTGCCCATAGGCAGCCTTGCATAAATAGTCTACATAACAGACTTGTTAGCCAAAAGATACTATTTTATTTAACTATGCAGCCAATTCCCTTAGGTGGCCCTACATAATTCAACCCCCTAACAGGTTTGTTAAATAATTGTAACTTCATTCTTGGGAACTACTTCTTCTAATGCCTTTTAGCTCTTTTTCATATCATTCCTCAGATTCAAATATTCTTAAGTCATAGTTTACATATTTTTACCTCATACTTGAGTAATGGTACTATGTTTTCAGATGAATTGTCAAGGAATTGAGTCAATTCTAATTCATTTCGGTCAAAGCTATTTCGACCTTAAACATTATTCTTTTTATGTCCAATGTGCATGACTTTAAACTGCCCCCAAAAGACAAGGGAACTCTGAATAAAAGTCAAGTTCCAGCTCACTAAACATACATTTTGTATGATTTAGATAATATTGAGCAATTAAAAGATTCAATGTATATAGGGTTATTCATAAAAAAATCCTACCAAAAATAAAACTATGCTTCTTTTTCTTCTTTACCTCAGAGTCAAATCCTCTTTTCTCTCCGGATCCAACTCTGAGGGGGGACTTTTGTTGACCCTCCTTTCGTCACAGAATCTAAAGATTGGAAAAGGGCAATATCTGAGCTCAATGTGATTCAACCTTTGGAAAAATATCAAAAATTGACAAAGGGATGAACAAGGGAACATTGCCCATAGGTCGCGCAAGTTCCCTCATGGTCGCGCAAGTATACTTGCGCGCCGCCTAACGGTTGCACAAGTGACTTGCACGCCCTAATGGATAACCGCCCGTGTCTTCTTCAGCCTATAAATAGACCCTGTGGGCCCCCCATTCAGAGAGGATTTTTTCCAGAAACTCAGATTTGATCTCACAGCGCCCTAGTCTCTTCTCAAAGCTTCCGAAACACTTCTAAGGTAATTTCTTACCTAGAACGGAAGATCTAAAGAGGGGGAGGAAGGCCTATGTGTTGAAAATCATCAACACTTGCGCGCCTAAGTGGCCATCCCTTAAGGGACAAGGACAAACTTGTGCGCCGCCTTCCTCCTTCAATAGAACTTGCGCGCCCCTCTTCTGGAAGAACCTCAAGAGGATTCTAAAGGATTTAATCAAGAGTCGCTCAAGTATTACCTTACTGGTTAACCATCGCGCAAGTACCCAATGTGTCACACAGGCATACCTGCACGACCTGGAATTGCGCACCCACGCAGTACTTGCGCGCCCCTGCCTTTTTGGGTGCCCTTCTTTCCCATTTCAACCATTCCACCTCTCCTATTCAAGATTCAATCTTCAAGACACTCTTCAAATCCATTTATGGCATGATTTCTGGATTTTGATTGCTTATATAAAAGGAAATCTGTGGAATATCTCTTAAAACCTAGTGATTTATACATCTTTATGTCACTAAAAATTTGAGATTTCATTCATTCAACCTCATCCTTTAAGATGAGATAACCCCTTAACCTAGGACTCCTTTTCAGTAATAATCCCCAGTCATAATTCTCAAATCTGGGCATCCTTCTTAAGAGGTAGCCCCAACCATAATTCTCTTAACCTGGGATTCCTTTTCAGGAGTAAGCCCCAGTCTTAAACATGGGCTTCCTTTTCAGGAGTAAGCCCCAAGTCCCTTAATTTTTCAAATCTCTTAACCTGGGACTCCTTTTTAGGAATAAGCCCCAGTCATAATTCTCAAATCTGGGCATCCTCCTTAGGAGTAAGCCCCAACCATAATTCTCTTTACCTGGGATTCCTTTTCAGGAGTAAGACCCAGTCTCAAACATGGGCTTCCTTTTCAGGAGTAATCCCCAAGTCCCTTAATTTTTCAAATCTCTTAACCTGGGCCTCCTTTTCAGGAGTAAGCCCCAGTCTTAATTTCTCTTAACCAGTCCTAATTTACCTTTGATCTGGGATTCCTTTTTAGGAGTAAAACCCAATCATAAGTCCTCTCCTAATTTGGGCCTCCTTTTCAGGAGTAATCCCCAAGTTAGAGTATTCAAAATCTCTATGAAGCACATATACCTTTATGGACCCTGCTCCTGGATTTCTTCCCTAATGTAAATCCTAACCTTTATTTATCTGGGCAGTCATACATACATAAGCCCCACATTATTTCTTATGATTGCTTCTTTCATGGCACATTTGTCTAATTTTTACCAATACCTCTTGTTTCTCACACCGAGAATGACTCACATGAGCTTAGAGTGTAAAAGTAATTATGAAATCCTTCTTTGAGCCATCAATCATAAACATCATAATCCCTTACTTGAACTATGTGGGTTCTGATTCTTTTTCTAAAAAAAGGATACGTAGGTAGCCCGTCTGCGGGTTCGATCCCAACTCTGAAATAATCCATGTCCTTCTGAATGTCAATAATCTTCAAGTGCCCCACTGAGTGGCTTTAAAACCAGCATGGTCATCATAATGACCAAGAGACTTCTATATAAATGTGTTGAAGGGTACCATTGACCAAGAATCTCTAACAAATACAGATGATTCTCTATCGATGAAGAACCTCTAATACATATAAAAGATTCTCTAAAGTTCCTACATATAGATCATTTATTGTCAGATCTAAAGGAAAACTCATTTTATATTTGGTAATGTAATAAGGATTCACGAACATAACTTAAATCTATAAAGAGAGTCCCGGAGCAGACAATAATTCCCCTCAAAAAGGTGTGATGAGTCCGACCTCACATCCTCTCGACCAATGCAAATTCCTAAGCCTCATCAGTCCATAAACTAATGAGCACCTACCTTTGGAAAGTAGTTCTGAATGGATGTGGAATCATTGGATGTTTTCGGTTCTACGAACAAACCCGTTAGAAACTGATCGGAATGTTTGAACCTCCCAACAAAGGAGGTCATCCCCAAAATCCAAGGGAAACAGTATTATGTAGCATTTTTAGGGATTATGTTGGGTTTTCTGGGTTTATGCAGCGTTTTAGGGGTGATGTGGCATTTAAATTGCATTTTTAGGGTTTATGTAACGTTTTTTGGGTTCATGTAGTGTTTTTAATGTTTATATTGTGTTTTTAGATTTTATGTAGAATTTTTAAATGTTTATGTTCCGTTTTTTAGGGTTTATGTTATGTTTTTTAGGTTTTATGTTACAGTTCTAGGGTTTATATTGTTCTTTTAAGGTTTATATAGCGTTTTTTGGGGTTATGTTGTGTTTTTTGGTTTATGTTGCGTTTTTAGTGTTTTTGTTGCATTTTTTAGGGTTTATGTAATGTTTTTGGGTTTATGTATCCATTTGAATCCTTTTTTAGGGTTTTAATGGTTGTTTATGGTTTTTAGTGTTTTTAGGGGTTTTAAGGGTTGTTAACCTGTGTTTATGGTTTTTTATGGTATCTCATGGCTTCTTAATGGTTGGGGGGGGGGTTATGGGTTTATTTGTTTTTTTGGGATTGATAGGTGTTGTTAGGGTTTTTTATTGTTTTTTAGGGTTTGTTTGGGTATTGTAGCGGTTTTTAGGGTTTATATAATGTTTTTTAGGGTTATTTGGGTTCTTTAGGGTTTTCTAGTGTTCTATAGAGTCTAATATGGTTCTTTAGGTTTTATTAGGGTTCTTTAGGATTTATTAGTGTTATTTAGGATTTGTTATAGTTTATTAGAATTTTTATTGTATATAAGGGTTTTATAGGGCTTTTGTAGGCATTAATAGCTTTCTCAAGGGTTTATCAACCTTCTTAGGGTTATTTAGTATTTATTAGGGTTTATTTTATCTATTATGTTTTAGTAACGTGTATTAGGGTTTATTATGATTTATTAGGGTTTATTATGATTTCATAGGGTTTATTGGGTTTTATTAGGGGTTTTTATGGTTTGTTTCTATTTGTAACGATTTATTTTGAATTGTTAGGATTTTTTACAATTTATTTGGGGTTGTTAGGGATCGGTACGATTTATTTTGGGGTATTAGGGTTTTTTAGGGTTTATTAGTGGGTTGTAGGGTTTTATAGGCAATTATTTAGATATGTTTGTAGCGTTTTTGGGGTTATTAGGGGTTTTAGTGATTATTAGGGTTTATTATGGTTTAATAGTGTTTTTATTGTATATTAGGGGTTTTTGGGATTTTGTAGCGTTTATTAGGGTCTAATAAAGTTTGTTAGGGTTTATTATAGGTTATTACAATTTATTAGTGTTTATTAGGGTTTTTGGGTTTAATAGTGGGTTTTATGGGTTATTAAGGTTTATTAGTGGTTCTTAGGGGTTATTAGTGGTTTTTAGGGTTTGTAAAGTTTTCTAAGGGTTTTTAGGGTTTGTTACTGTTTGTTTAAGTTGTTTGGGGTTTTATGCATTTTTTGGTTTAAATGGATGTGTTTGGATTTTTTATGCTTTGTTTGGGCAATTTTAGCGTTTTTGGGGTTTTGTTCCGTTTTGTGGGGTTTGAACCATTTTTTCAGGTTTTTTTAGCAATTGATAGGGTTTATGTAGCGTTGTTAGTGGTTGTAGTTGTTCTTTAGGGTTTTCTAGGGTTTTTAGGGTTCTTTAGGGTGTATTAGGGTTTCGTTTGAGGTTTTTTGGGTTTGCTATGGGTTTTTACAGTTTTAAAGGGTTTTATAGGGTTGGTTAGGGTTTTGTTAGGCATTTGTAGGCGTTTTTTCGGGGTTTCTAGCCTTTTTAGTGGTTTTTAGGTTTTTTGAGGTTTTTTGAGGTTTTTTAGGGTTTTTTAGGTTTGTTTTCGGGTTTTTTTTGATTTTTTCAGTGTTTAGGGGTTTTAGGGTTTTTAGCGTTTTTTAGGATTGTTTAGGATTTTTTGGGGTTTTTTGGTTTTTTGGGGTTTTTATGGTTTTTTTAATGTTCTGTCAGGTTTTGCTGGGTTTTTTAGGGTTTTATGTGAATATTTTCATTTTTAATGGTTTAATAGTGTTTTTGTTGTATATTTGGGTTGTTAGGTATTTTGTAGGTTTTATTGGGGTCTAATAGGGTTTTTAGGGTTTATTACGATTTATTAGTGTTTATTAGGGTTTAGTAGTGGGATATAGGGTTTTTTAGGGTTTATTATGGATTATTATTGGTTGGTTGGGTTTGTTAGGATTTATTAGTTCTTATTAGAGTGATTTAGGGTGTCTAAGGGTTTTTAGGGTTTCTAAGGGTTTGTTAGGGTTTGTAATGGTGGGTTAGGGTTTTTATGGGATGGTTAGGGTTTCTAAGGGTGTGATATGGTTTCTAAGGTTTTCTAAGGTTGTGTTAGGGTTTCTATGGGTGTGTTGTTGTTTCTAAGGGTGTGATAGGGGTTCTAAGGGTGTTTCAGGGTTTCTAAGGGTGTGTTAGGGTTTATAAGGGTGTGTTCGTGTTTCTTAGGTTTTATTAGGCTTTTTTAGTGTTTTTAAGGTTTTTAGGGTTATTTTAGGGTTTCTTATGGTTTCATAGGGTTTTTTAGGGTTTATTCAGGTTTTTTGTTTTTATTGGGTTTTCTTAGTGCTTCTTGGGGTTTGTTAGGGATTTTTAGGGATTGTTAGGGTTTATTTTGTTTTTAGGGTTTTTTAGGTTTTTTAGGGTTTGTTAGGGTTTTTTAGTGTTTGTTAGGGGGTTTTAGGGCTTTGTGTGGTTATTAATGCTTTATATTGTTTATGGGGTTATTCATGGTTTGTTAGGGTTATTTAGTTGTTCTTGGATGTATGAGATGTGTAGAGCTAGTCGGAAGCTTAAATTTGACATGTGGTAGCGGTGAAACAGACACCCAGAGCGGAAATTATGGTCATCTGGAGGACTTAAGAACCTTTTGGGTATTTAAGAACATAATAAGGCATTTCTATTGCTCACAGATGTGTAGATCTAGTCGAAATCTTTAATTGGATATATGCTAGAGGTAAAACGGACTCCCGTATTAGAAGTTATGGTCTTTTGGTGGGTTTATGTACCTTTTTGGGCCTTCAAGGGTGTGATAATGTGATTCAGTGGGTATAGGAGTGTAGGTATAGTCTCAAGATTCGATTTAATACGTGTTAGAGGCAAAACGAACACCCATAGAAGAAGTTATTGCAAAACGGACACGAGAAGCCAATCTTTTGACCATCCAAAGGGATTTTGGGTCTTTGGGGGGGGGGGGTGATGAATGTCATAAATGGTTCTAGTGGTTACCAGAGTTTGTATATTTTCACAATATTTGATTTGATATGTGGTAGAGAAAAAAATGAACACACATAGAAGAAGTTATTGTTGATTTAAATTAAGCAACCCTCCAAGCGCCTAAAAACCTAAGAAACCCACAACTCACTAAAATATGAATAACTTCTCCTTCAGGTGTCCATTTGAGCGCTGTGACTAGTAAAATAGAAGCTCGTGAGATGAGTGGGGAACAAGTCAAATCAAAACTCTGAGAATATCAATGAAACATAAGATATATTAGTTATAACACTCCAAAAAAAGTACAACTGCAAACAACCATAAATTTCACTCCGGTTGTCCGTTTGAGCTCTACCACATATCAAATCAAAGGCAGCGAAGAGATCTACGCAGAAGGCTGACTTGAAAAAAGTTTATGTCATGTTTGGGACACTAATGTCCCAAAAACCCCTCAAAAGGCCTCCAAAACTCCATTTTAGAGTTTATTAGGTATTTTTATGTATTTTTAGGGTTTTATTAGGATTATGTTGGGTTTATTAGGGTATATTATGGTATATTTTCGTATGTCTAGGATTTATTAGGGATTATAATGGTTCATTAAGGCTTATTAATTTTTAAGAGGGTATATTAGGGGTTTTTAGTGTTTAGTAGTGTTTATCCAGTTTTATTAGCGCTTTTAATCTTTGTTATGTTTTATTAGCATTTATTAGGGGTTTTAGGGCCTTTTAATGGTATATTTGTATTTTTTTAGAGTTTGGTGGGATTTATTATGGTTTATTATGGTGTGTTAAGGGTTATTAGGGTTGAGTAGGTATTTTTAGGGTTTTATTAGGGTTGATTTGGTATCATTAAGTTTTTATTAGGGTTTATTAGGGTTGAGTATTGTTTATTAGGGTTTGCTAGGGATTTTTACGGTTTACTAGGGTTTGTTAGTGTTTTTTAGGTTATATGAGTGTTTTTTAGTTTTTGTTAATATATATGAGGGGTTGTTATCACTTTTTAGGTTTTATTAACGTATTTTTAGTGTTTGTGAGCATTTTTAATGGTTTATTAGTTTTTATTTGAATTTATTATGGTTTATTAAGGTTTCTTGGGCTTTTTAATTGTCTATTTGCGTTTTTTTATTGGGGTTTAGTTGGGTTTTATTAGGTTTTGTTATGGTGTGTCAAGGTTTGTTAGGGTTGAGAAGGTATTTTTAGGGTTTTATTAGGTTTTTTAGGGTTTATCCATTTTTATTTGGGTTTATTAGGGATTTTTAGGGTTTATTGGGGATTGTTAGGGGTCTATTAGTTTTTTTGTTTTATTAGGTTATATTAGTGTTTGTTAGGTCTTTTTAGATAATTTAGCATGTTTTTATTGTTTGTGAACATTTTGTTTTTGTTTGTGATCATTTTTAGGATTTCCTAGGTTATATTAGAGTTTATTATGGTTTATTAGGGTTTCTAGGGATTTTTCAGGTATATTAGAATTTTTTGTCTTTATTAGGTTTTATTAGTGTTTTTAGGTCTTTTTAGGTAATATAGCACATTTTTATTGTTTGTGATCGTTTTTTATTGTTTTTGAGCATTTTTAGGGTCTATTAGGTTATATTAGAGTTTATCAGGGTTTGTAGGGATTTTTTAAGGTATACTTGCATTTTTTTCTTTATTAGGGTTTTGTAGGGTTTTATTAGGGGTTATTACGGTGTTAAGGTTTGTTAGGGTTAAGTAGGGTTTATTTGGCATTATTTATCATTTATTAGGGCTCTTTAGTGTTTTTTTGGGGTTTATTAGGGGTTATTAGTGTTTATTAGTGTCTATTAGGGTTGGTTAGTGTTGTTTAGGTTTTCTTAACGTGTTTTTAGGGTTTATTAGGTTTTATTATCATTTATTAGGGTTTATTAGGTATTTTTGGGGTTTTATTAGTGTTGAGTAGAGTTTTTTAGGGTTTTTAGGGATTATAAGGTGTTTTTGGGATTTTTTGAGTTTATTAGGGGTTTATTAGGGTTTAATTTTTATATTATGGTATATTAGGGTTTAATATTTTTGAGGGTTTTAAAGCGTATTTAGGGTTTTGTAGCATTTTTTGGGTTTCTGTAGCATTGTTAGAATTTATGTAGCATTTTTAGTCTTTATGTAGCATTTTTACGGTTTAGATAGAAGTTTTAGATTTTATGTATCATTTTTAGGGTTTATGTAAGGTTTTTAGGGTTTATGTAGCCTGTTTAGGGTTTTGGTTTTATGTAGCATTTTTTAGGGTTTATGTTGCGTTTTCTGGGTTTCTGTAGCATTTTTAGGGGTGATGTAGCGTTTATGTTGCATTTTTAGGGTTTATGTAACATTTTTAGGGTTCATGTGGTGTTTTTAGGGTTCATGTGGTGTTTTTAGGGTTCATGTGGTGTTTTTAGGGTATATATTGTGTTATTTGGTTTTATGTAGACTTTGTTAATGTTTATGTTCCCTTTTTTCAGTTTTGGTTGTTTTTTAGGGTTTATGTTACAGTTCTAGGGTTTATGTAGTGATTTTATGGTTTATGTAGTTTTTTTGGGTTTATGTTGTGTTTTTTTGTTTATGTTGCGTTTTTAGGGTTTTTATTGCAATTTTAAGGGTTTATGGAACATTTTTATGGTTTATGTATCTATTTGAATCTTTTAGGGTTTTATTGTTTGTTTATGGTTTGTAGTTTTTTTGGGGTTTTAAGGGTTGTTAATGGGTGTTGTGGGTTTTTTATGGTATCTGATGGCTTTTTAATGGTTTTTTTTTGGGGGGGGGGTTTATGGGTTCTTTTTTGGATTGATAGGGGTTGTTAGGGTTTTTAGCGTGTTTAGGGTTTATTTGGGTATTGCAGCGGTTTAGGGTTTTTATAATGTGTTTTCGCATTTTTTGGGTTCTTTAGGGTTTTTTAGTGTTTTTTAGAGTTTAATAAGGTTCTTTAGTGTTTATTAGGGCTCATTAGGGTTTATTATGATTTTTAGGGTTTATTACGGTTCATTAGGGGTTTGTTATGGGTTGTTTCAGTTTGTTACAATTATTGGGCATTCTTAGGATTTGTTACGATTTATTTGGGGTTTTTATGGTTTATTACGATTTATTTTTGAGCTATTAGGGTTTGTTAGGGTTTATTATTGGGTTTTAGGGTTTAGTAGGCTATTATTTGGAGGTTTTGGTAGCGTTTTGTCGGGTCTGTTAGGGTTTTTGGGATTATTAGTCAAAGAAGGCTCGGGTCCAGGCTATTCCTGGCACCCCCCAAAATTTATTAAACAAAAAGACACAAACAATGCAGACAAGGGAGGGGAGGGGTCGAACGACCCACACCCAAAACCCCTTACGACCTCAGCCCGAGGGCCACAAAAGGAAAGAAAAAAAAGAGAAACAAAGCGCAAGACCAAAAAAGGCACAGTGTCCAAAAGAAAATCACACACAGAGTAGGTCAGTCAACATCGCCGCCAAAATCCTCCAGCTCCGCATCACGAAACCCCATGCCAACACCAAAGCCACCGCCATCTTCAGCAAAGCTAAAATCTGATTCATCACCCTGGTCCATTGAGTCCCATCCAGAGTCAAAGTCATCTTGCATGCCGAGTCTGGACCGCAGCTTCTCCATAGCTTTTACCTGCTCAGCAGAAAAGTAAGGCTTTTCTCGCTTATTAACCTTTAGATTTAGTTTGACAGCTCGTGAGGAGGCCCTAGTTGCCATTGGGCATGGGAGGGCAGAGTAATCCCTCCTCCTTCTTCGTCTTGGTGAGACATTTTGGGATTATTAGGGTTTATTATGGTTTAATAGTGTTTTTATTATATATTAGGGGTTTCAGGGATTTTGTAGCATTTATTAGGGTCTAATAGAGTTTTTAGGGTTTATTATAGTTTATTACGATTTATTAGTGTTTATTAGGGGTTTTAGGGTTTAATAGTGTGGTTTAGGGGTTATTAGGGTTTATTAGTGGTTGTTAGGGTTTGTAAGGTTTTGTTAGGGTTTTTACTGTATGTTATGGTTTGTTTGAGTTGTTTCAGGTTCTATGTGTTTTTATGGTTTTATGGGTGTGTTTGGATTTTTTATGCTTTATTGGGGTTATTTTTTCATTTTGGGGGTTTTTTTGCATTTTGTGGGTTTTGAAGCATTTTTCGGTTTTTTGTAGCAATTGTTACGGTTTATTTAGCATTGATAGTGGCTTTAGTGGTTCTTTAGGGTTTTTTAGGGTTCATTTGGTTCTTTATGGTGTATTGGGGTTTTTTTGAGGTTTTTAGGATTTTCTAGGGAGTTTTTTGGGTTTTTAAGGGTTTCATAGGGTTGGTTAGGGTTTTGTTTGGCATTTTTAGGTTTTTAGTGTTTTTTAGCATTTTTAGGGGTGTTTAGGGTTTTTAGCATTTTTTTAGGTTTTTTGATGTTTTTTTGAGTTTTTTTAGGTTTTTTTCGAGTTATTTTAGTTTTTTCATGTTTTTAGGGTTATTTGGGGTTTTTAGGATTTTTAGTACTTTTTAGGGTTTTAGGGTTTTTTAGGGTTTTTAGGGTTTCTTGGGTTTTTCAGGTTTTTTAAGGGGTTTGTCTGTTTTTTCTAGGTTTGATAGGATTTTTGTGTGAATATTAGCATTTTGAATGGTTTAATAGCATTTTTGTTGTATATTTGGGTTTTTAGGTATTTTGTAGCTTTTATTGGGGTCTAATAGGGTTTTTAGACGATTTATTAGTGTTTATTAGGGTTCAGTAGTGGGATTTAGGGTTTATTAGTGTTTATTATGATTTATTATTGGTTGGTATGGTTTGTTAGGATTTATTAGTGCTTATTATAGTGAATTTTGGTGTTTAAGGGTTTGTTAGGGTTTCTAAGTGCGTGTTAGGGTTTCTAAGGGTGGGATAGGTTTTTTATGGGTGGGTTAGGGTTTCCAAGGGTGTGATATGGTTTCTAAGGGTTTATAATATTGTGTTAGGGTTTCTATGAGTGTGTTGGGGTTTCTAAGGGTGTGATAGGGTTTCTAAGGGTGTGTTAAGTTTTCTAAGGGTGTGTTAGGGTTTCTAAGGGCTTGTTAGTGTTTCTTAGGTTTTTCTGGCTTTTGTTAGGGTTTGTAAGGTTTTGTTATGGTTTCTTATGGTTTCTTAGGGGTTTTAGGGTTTCCTCTGGCCTTTTGGGTTTATTGGGGTTTCTTAGTGATTATTGGGGTTTGTTAGGGCTTGTTAGGGCTTGTTAGGGTTTGTTAGGGTTTGTTATGTTTTTTAGTGTTTTTTGGGGATTGTAAGGGTTTGTAAGGGGTTTTTTTGGGTTTGTTAGGCTTTTTTAGTGTTTTTTAGGGGTTTTTTGGGTTTTTCATGGTTTTTAATGATTTTTAGTGTTTATGGGGTTGTTCAATGTTTTTTGGGGTCATTTAGTTATTGATGGTTGTCACGGATGTGTAGAGATAATCACAAGATTCAATTTGATATGTGGAAGAGGTGAAACAGACACCCAGAGTAGAAGTTATTGTCATTTGGAGGACTTAATGTCGTTTGGGGACTTTAATAACATGATAATGTGTTCTTATTAGTCACAGGTGTGTAGGTCTAGTCGAAAGCTTCGATTTGATATATGGTAGAGGCAAAACGGACTCCCATAGTAGAAGTTATCTTTTTTTGGAGGGTTTAACTACCTTTTTGGGCCTTCAAGGATGTGATAAGGTGCTTCAGTAGTTATAGGAGTGTATTTCTAGTCACAAGCTTCGATTTGATATGTGGTAGACGCAAAAAGGACACCAGAATCCAATCTTTTGACCATCCAAAGGGATTTTGGGTTTTTTTGGGGGATGAAGAATGTCATAAAGGGTTCCAGTGGTTAACAAAGTGTGTATCATTTCACAATATTCGATTTGATATGTGGTAGAGACAAAATGAACAAACATAATAGATGTCATTGTTATTTTAAATTGAGAAACTCTCCTAGTACCTAAAAACCTATGAAACTTGCAACTCACTGAAATAGGCATAACTTCTCCTTCGGGTGTCCGTTTGAGCACCGTGACCAGTAAAATTGAAGCTTGTGAGTTGATTAAGGACCATGTTATGTAGAAACTATGAAAAGATCAAGGAAATATAATATATATTAGTTATACCACTCCAAAAAAAATTCCAACTTCAAACGGTCATAACTTTCACTCCGGTTGTTTGTTTGAGCTATACCACATATCAAATCAAAAGTAGTGAATATATCTACATAGAAGGATGATTTGAACAAATATCAAGTCATTTTTGAGACCCTAAATTCCCATAAACCCATCATATGGCCTTCAAAACTCCATTTCTGTGTACGAATCCCTGTTAAATTTTTCTTAAAATGGTTATAACTTCTGATCTGTGTGTCTGTTCGGCCTCCGACACCTATTTTTATCATAGTTCATTCCATGAGATTCATTTTTGACTATTCATGGAGAGGAAATGGACACCTGAAGAAGAAGTTATGTTTTTTTCAATGACTTTGTGATTTGTTAGGTTTTTTGAGACACCATTTCTATCATTTTTGTAATGTCAGCTATTTTTTCAAAAAACTATAACTTATTATTACTTTTATTATTATTATCATCATCATCATATCATCCACATGCACATGCACATGCATGTGCATTATTATTATATTTTTATTACCATGCACGTGTACATGCAATGCACACACGTTATTTTATTATCACATGCATTGTTGTTATTATTTTTATTGTCATTATTGTGGTTGTTATTGTTATTGTTATTATCATCACATGAAAATGCAAATGTGAATTTTCATACACGCACATTCAATAATCGTGTGTTATTCTATTAACACATGCATTGTTAATAATAATAATAATATTATTATTGTTATTATTATTATCATCATCATCATCATCAAATGAAAATGCAATGCATGGGCATTATTATTTATTACCATGCATGTGCACACGTAATGCACATGCAATATTATATTATCATGTGCATTGGTACTACTACTATTATAAACAATACAACTACTATTTTTACTACTTCTGTTATTATTACTATCATCACATGCAATATCGATGAACGTGCGTTATTATTTATTATTTATTACCATGCACGTGCATATGCAATGTACTTGTATTATTCTTTTATTTTTATTATTATTATCACAATTTATTATTATTATTATCATTATTATCATTATTATTATTATTATCATTATCACATGCAAATGAACATGCATGTGCGTAGTTATTTTTTATTTATTACCATGCACGTGCATGGGTTATTATTATTATTATTACAATTAGTATTATTAATATTATCATAAAATGTAAATGCACATGCACAAGCATGTTCATTCTTATTTATTGTTATTTATTTATTATTTATTACTATGCACATGCACATGAAATGCTCTTGCGTTATTCTATTATTATTATTATTATTATTATTATTTTTGTTTGTATCATCAAATACAAAAGCACATGCACATGAGTTGTTATTTATTATTTATTACCATGTATGTTCATGCGTCATTATCATTATCCTTATATGTAAATGCACATGCACATGCGTTATTATATATTATTTATTATCATGCACATGAAAATGCAATGCGGTTGTGTTATTTTATTATCACATGTGTTATTATTATTTATTCTCATGCACATGAACATGAAATGCACGCGCATTATTCTATTATCACATGAGTTATTATTTATTATTTAGTATCATTCACATGCAAATGCACATTCATGTGAACTTGGTTATTATTTATTGTTTATTACCATGAACATGCACATGCACATGGACATGCACATGCACTTGAATGTCTGTTATTATTTATTATTTATTATCATTAACATGATCATGCACATACACATGTAATTCACATGAGTTATTATTTATAATTTATTATTTTTTATCATTCACATGAAAATGTGCAGGCATATGCACATGCATGTGCGTTATGACTTATTATTTGAACCATGCACATGCATATACACATGCACGTGCGTTCTTACTACTACTACTATTATTATTATTATTAGAGGTATTTTTAGGGTTTATTATCATTTTATAGAATTTTAAGGTGTTATTAAAAATTATTAGGGTTTTTTAGGGATTTAGTATTTTTTTAATGGTATATTAGCGTTTTTTAGGGTTTGGTGTGGGTTATTTGGATTTTATTAGGGTTTATTATGGTGTTTTAAGGTTTATTATGGTTTATTAGGTATTTATAATGTTTTATTAGGATTGAGTTGGGTTTAGTAGAGTATATTGTGGTATATTTGTCATGACCCGTCCCCCGGGGCCCGTATCATGACTACCCCAAGCCTGCCTTTCATAGGCCAAGGGGTGATGACAAGCACCAAAGGAATAATTCCCGAAACTAGGAAGGCATTGCCTTTATAAACTAATAAACACACAATAGAGTACACAATTGGAAGCAAAACACTAAGTATAACTGTATACAAAAGTAGTTATGGAACGTTAAAGGAGCCGAAAATACAAGCGCAACAGGAAAGTACAAGTACAACTGATGAAAATTTTAACTGAAAGCAAGTAAAGCAGCTACTGGGTCTTCTTCCGGGGTTCCTACTCAAAGGGTAGGTACAGATGGCCTCCTCAACACTCCACATCCATCCGTCCGCTCCGTGCACCGTCAAACTGAGTAGTCCACCTTCGAGTATTGTCCAGTCCTCCTACTCTCTCGCTCAGTTAGCACTATCTTTTGTCTGTAACCAACACAACGAAGTGCGAGCATAGCTCGTTCATGGGTGAGTATAATGATACTCAGAAGGGACCCCAAGACCCTTAAGGTCTCACAAAATCTGACAAGGTTAAGCCACAAAGTATGAAGCCAACATATATCCATTACATAGGTATATTCCCATACATATACATAAGTTATCTAGTAAACCATCTCAATCATGAGGAAAAATCACAAAAGTCATTGACCCAGCTCAAACCAGGATTTCTATTCTAGGGGGTAGTATCATGTAACAACCTCAGTCACACTGCTGGAACCTCGGCTGATGGTGTAATCCTCCTCCATCGAGTAAATTGGAGCTACCGTATCACACATAGATGCTTCCCACTATCCTGGACTTCTAGGGTGCTCATCCTGTCGAGTACCGTGGATCTGTTGTGCTCACATAGTGGCGCTCCCCACTGTGGGTCTGCCGCGCTCACACAGGGGTGCTCCCCCTCATAGCGTGCTGAGGTACACCTCTTGTTGAGTATCATGGGTATGCTACGTCACACAGAGGAACTCCCCAATGTGGGTCTGCTGCGTCACACAGAGGCGCTCCCCGATGGACTAGTCGAAACACTCCGAGTCAAAAGGTCAGCAGTCGTCAGGTCTCAGCCAGCTACTAGGTCTCCGAACTCCGCATGCTCGTCACTGGGAGGATCTGCTCCATGAGCTACTGGTCGATACTCCAACTATCACGAATTCTCTATTAGAAGTATCACAATGGTCCACCATGTCATAGGGGTCTC
This sequence comes from Viscum album, assembly GCA_963277665.1. NCBI lineage: Eukaryota > Viridiplantae > Streptophyta > Magnoliopsida > Santalales > Viscaceae > Viscum > Viscum album. The sequence continues at coordinate 801,543 of CAUJRU010000031.1, read as the reverse complement.
AACGCAATAGACGATGCGCCAATCAGATGCTCGGTCTGTGAGTTATTGTCATTTCCATTCAAGGGGCCCGATTGGTTTTTAGGTTCAAACCATCCTGGCCGTATGCCAACTATGTAAAAACCTAATGTGGGATATTCAAAAAGAACTGCCTCTCTCTAATCTCTCCATTGCCGAAGACTGTTCGTCGATCAGACACCCTTAGCCTGAGTTATGGGCGAAAAGGTGTATTCTGTCATACTGGTTCAGACTGGGGTCCGACTCAGTCTGCGTGTCCTACTCAGTCCTTAGGTCCAACCCAGCCCAAATGGGCGGCCCGCCCAAGGGGGAATCCCGGCCTGAGTGGGTGGCCTGACACGAGGGGGCGGCCCGACCCGAGGGGGCGGCCCGGCCCGGTGGCGCGTGTGGCCCTGCGGGCTGGCGGCCCGGTCGGCCGCATACGGGGGGGAAGGTGTACACCCCCTGGCTCCCGAACGGCATAGCCGTTTGGGTGGGGACCGAAACCGGTGCCAGGTGGCGCCAGTCTAGATGATGAGGGACCCGAAGGGTCCCGCTCCTCCTGGCTGGCCGAGCGTCCAACGGCTCCGCATCACTGGTGGTCGGCCCGACGCCGGCCGTCCTGGCTCCTTCGGTGCAGCGCGACGACGTTGCGGTTATGCTCCTCCGCACGGTGCAACAGGGTTGCGCCCCCTCCGCGAAGGTCCGTCCTGGTCATGGCCTCCTACTCCTCCACGCGGCGCGACTGTGCCGCGCCCACCGTCCAACTACCGCGGCCCTTCCACCTGCGCGGCGCGAATGCACTGTGCCACTTCGGCGACCCGGGGGCCCTTGGGCCGCCAGTTGTCTTCACGGATTAAGTGACGCCGGCCGTTTTCCTTTGCGGTCCGTTCGATGTCGGCCGGTTTCCTTTGCTCCACCTTCGTCGTCAACAAAGGAGAACAACAAGGAGAGGGTCAGGCCATGTTCATGCGGTCCGAGCCCTCCATGATATGGAGGTATCAATCGGAAATTCTCAAACCAAAAATTGAACGACGAAGAATGGGGATAAAATTAAACTCAAACCCTTACCTTTTTTGTCGATCTTTGACGGTGGAAGGAGAGGAATGGAGAACATCGATTCGTTGACTTCGAGAAGAATCCAGGGTAGGAGACCGAGGAAGAAGCGTCATCGACATTCTTCGTGGTCGGATCTTTCTCTTTTGGATCAGTTTAAGATCGAGGAAAGAGTTCGTCTTTCATTGGTTGACGATGAAGAGGCGTTCTTCGCGGGCGGTGGTTCATCGATGGAGAGTTATTCTCCTCCCAAAACACCACCAAAATGAAAACAAAAAAAAAATAGAGGAATCCTCTATTATTTGTTGGGACAATAGCACAAATAGTTGTGTTTAATTAAATGAGACAACTCATTTAATTAACGATGTGGAATTGATTCAAATTCTAAATAGGGGACGTGGAGAGTTTTATTTAAATGAAGAGAGGTTTTCAAATAATTAATGGGGAGTTAAAGGGGGGTTTAAAACCTGTGTGGTCCCCACCAAGGATAACCTCCCAAGGGAGGTTATGTGCGGGTGGGCCCGACCATCATAACCTCCCATGGGAGGTTAGGGTGTGGTGGACCCCACCGCTAACCACCTCTTGGAGGTTTTAACCACCTCGAAAATAAAAATAATCTAACTCTTGATTTTATTTAACTTAATTAAAAACCCCCAAAATCCAACTTCCATTATCGTTAGAACACTACTGCGGTAATGGTCTCACTAAGAAATCACCGATGTTGCGAGTTCAACGGTGCCCTCAGATTTCAATTCCGAGCACCGATTCAAAAGTTATAGAATCCCACTCGTACGTTTATTGAACTTACCCGAACAAAACATTAGAAATTGATTCTGGGCACACCGAACCTCGGAATCAAGTACCGTAAATTTTTGCAGACTCGTAAAAATCAAATGAATTAAAAGAAAAGAAATTCACAGAATTTCCAGGTCTTTAAAATATTATGGTATATTTGGGTATGTTTAGGATTTATTAGGTTTTATTATCATTCATTATGGTTTATTAATTTTTAAGAGGGTATATTAGGGTTTTTTAGGGTTTAGTAGTGTTTATTAGGGTTTATTTGTGCTTTTAATCTTTTTTAGGTTTTATTAGCATTTATTAGGGGTTTTAGGGCTTTTTAATGGTTAATTTGTATTTTCTGGGTTTAGTAAGATTTATTATGGTTTATTATAGTGTGTTAAGATTTATTAGTGTTGAATAGGTATTTTTAGGGTTTTATTAGGGTTGAGTAGGTATCTTTAGGCTTATATTAGGGTTTATTAGGGTTGAGTAGTGTTTATTATGGTTTCTTAGATATTTTTAGGGTTTACTAGGGTTTGTAAGTGTTTTTATTAGGGTATATGAGTGTTTTTTAGTTTTTTAATATATATGAGGGTTTGTTTGGACTTTTTAGGTTTTATTAGCATGTTTTTAGTGTTTATGAGAATTTTTTATGGTTTATTAGGGTTTATTAGAATTTATTATGGTTTATTAGGGTTTTTAGTGCATTTTAATGGTTTGTTCACGTTTTTTTCTTTATTGGGGTTTAGTTGGGTTTTATTAGCTTTTATTATGGTGTGTCATGGTTTATTAGGGCTAATAAGGTAATTTTTGGGTTTTATTATGGTTCTATTAGGGTTTATTAGTTTTAATTAGGGGTTATTAGGGATTTATAGGGTTTATTTGGGTTTGTTAGGGGTTTATTAGTTTTTTTGGTTTTACTAGGTTATATTAGTGTTTGTTAAGTCTTTTTAGATAATATAGAATTTTTTATTGTTTCTGAGCGTTTTCTTTTTGTTTGTGAGCATTTTTAGGGTTTCTTAGGTCATATTAGAGTTTATTGTGGTTTATTATGGTTTCTAGTGATTTTTAAGGTATATTAGTGTTTTTGTCTTTATTAGGTTATATTAGTGTTTTTTGTCTTTTTAGGTAATATAGCGTGTTTTTATTGTTTGTGATCATTTCATTTATTGTTTGTGAATGTATTTAGGGGTTATTAGGTTATATTAGAGTTTATTAGGGTTTCTAGGGATTTTTTAAGCTATAATAGCATTTGTTTTCGTTATTAGGGTAATTTAGCGTTTTATTAGGGGTCATTATGGTGTGTTAAGGTTTGTTGGGGTTGAGTAGGGTTTATTTGGATTTATTTATGGTTTATTAGGGATTTTTAGGGTTTTTTTGGTGTTTATTACGGTTTATTAGTGTTTATTAGCGTCTATTTGGGTTGGTTAGAATAGTTTATGTTTTTTTAACATGTTTTTAGGGTTTATTAGGTTTTATTATCATTTATTAGTGTTTATTAGGTATTTTTGGGGTTTTATTATGGTTGAGTAGAGTCTATTAGGGTTTTTAGGGATTATAAAGTATTTTTATGGATTATTAGAGTTAATTATGGGTTTATTAGGGTTTAATTTTTTATATTATGGTATATTAGGGTTTAATATTTTTGAGGGTTTTGAAGCGTCTTTAGGGTTTTTGGAGCATTTTTTAGTATTTGTTTAGCGTTGTTTGAGTTTATGTAGCATTTTTAGTGTTTATGTTGCGCTTTAAGGGTTTAGTTAGTGGTTTGAGGTTTTTTGTAGCATTTTTTAGGGTTTATGTAATATTTTTAGGGTTTATGTAGCCTCTTTAGAGTTTAGGATTTATGTAGCATTTTTTAGGGTTTATGTTGTGCTTTCTGGGTTTATGTATCATTTTTAGGGGTGATGTAGTGTTTATGTTGCATTTTTCAGGGTTTATGTATCGTTTTTAATGTTCATGTAGTGTGTTTAGGGTTTATGTAATGTTTTTAGGTTTTATGTATTTTTTTAATATTTATGTTGCATTTTTTAGTGTTTATGTTATGTTTATAGGGTTTATGTAGGGCTTTTTGGGTTTATATAGCGTTTTTTTTGTGTTTATGTTGCGTTTTTTGGGTTTATGCTACGTTTTTAGGGTTTATGTTGCGTTTTTAGGGTTTATGTTGCATTTTTAGGGTTTTTGTAACGTTTTTTGGGCTTATGTATCTATTTCTTTCCTTTTTTAGGGTTTTAGTGGTTGTTTATGGTTTGTAGTGTTTTTAGGGGTTTTAAGGGTTTTAAGGGGTGTTTAGGGTTTTTATGGTATTTTATGGGTTTTTAATGGTTTTTTGGGGGTTTTAAGGGTTTATTTGTTTTTTCAAGATTGATAGGGTTTTTAGGGGTTTTTAGTATGTTTTAGGGTTTTTTGGGTTTTATAGTAGTTTTTAGGGTCTATGTAATGTGTTTTAGCATTTTTTGGGTTCTTTATGGTTTTTTAGTGTTCTTTAGAGTTTATTTTGGTTCTTTAGGGTTTATTAGGGTTCTTTAGGGTTTATTATTGTTCTTTAGGATTTGTTACGAGTTAGTAGCATTTTTTATTGTACATTAGGGTTTTATTGGGATTTTGTAGGCATTAATAGCATTTTCTAGGGTTTATCATCCTTTTTAGGGTTATTTAGGATTTATTAGGGTTTCTCAGGGTTGATTTTATTTATTAGGGTTTATTAATGTGTATTTGGTTTTATTACCATTTATTAGGGTTTATTATGATTTGTTAGGGTTTATTACGTTTTATTACGGGTTTGTTATGGTTTGTTTCAGTTTGTTACGATTTATTTGGTTTTGTTAGGATTTGATACGATTTATTTGTGGTTGTTCAGGTTAGTTTCGATTTATTATGGATTTATTAGGGTTTATTAGGGTTTATTAGAGGGTTGTAGGGGTTTTTAGGCTATTATTTGGTGGGTTTTGTAGGGTTTAGTCAGGTTTGTTAGGGTTTTTAGTGATTATTAGGATTTACTATGGTTCGATAGTGTTTTTATTGTATATCAGGGGTTTTAGGGCTTCTGTAGAATTTATTAGAGTCTAATAGGGTTGTTTAGGGTTTAATACAGGTTATTATGATTTATTAGTGTTTATTAGGGTTTTTGGGTTTAATAGTGGGTTTCTGGTGTTATTTGGGTTTATTAGTGGTTCATAGGGGTTATTAGTGATTGTTAGGGTTTGTTAGGTTTTTTTTGGGGTTTTTAGGATGCATGTTATTCTATTTTCACACACGTTATTATGATCATCATTACCAGTATCATTATCATCAAAATCATTGTTGTTATTACTATTTTTTTATTATTATTATCATCACATGCAAATATAGATGCACATGCGTTATTATTTATTATTTATTTTATTTTATTTTGTTTCCATGCATGTGCATATGTTGTTGTTGTTGTTATTATTCTTATTATTACTATTATTAATATTATTATTATCATCACATGAAAATTCACATGCACTATAGCATCCCGCCTTTTTATCACATAAACTTTCATTACATTTTACAAAACCGAGGATCTTTATGGTTTAGTGTCTTGGAAACCAGGAACTTAAACATGAAAACATAAAACATTCTTCTTAAACACTTGAAAGGATTCTCCTCATGTTCATCCTAGGTTCGTTACTACATCTCATAACCTGGGGACATACATCAAAAGAAAGGGTGAGCAGAAGGCCAAGTAAGGGAAATAAGAGAAACATTTTACATGTGAACTTGAGATACTTCAATAAGGTCATGAAAATAACTTTAAGGCATGAGAAAGAAATCATGAGGCATATCATAATAAAAATAACATTTTTCATAACTTTAAAATGTGTCTGCAACATTTAATATTGACAATCATTTAGTTTCACCAAGGTCCATCCCCAAGGTGTCATTAAAAATTACCAAGGTTATTCACCAAGCACTAGTAGAAAAATGATTTTTAACGTCACCAGTTTGACGTCGGTTTCTTATAAACCGACGTAAATAATTTTTACGGTGATTTTGTGGCGTCGGTTTTTTTAAAAACCGACGCCAAAAAGGGAAAAAAATTGGTTTGGCGTCGGTTCTTAAAAAAACCGACGCAAAAAACTAAAAAATATATATTTTGGCGTCGGTTTTTATGAAAACCGATGCCATAAATGTTTTAAATAAAATTCTTTGGCGTCGGTTTTTTAACAAACCGACGCTAAAAATTAAAAAAAAAACTACTTTTCGCGTCGGTTTTTTTAAAAACCGACGCGAAAAGTTAAAATATATTTTTGGCGTCGGTTTTTATGAAACCCGATGCCAAAAAATTTAAAACAAAAATTATATTGTTTTAGATAATTCTCTAATCTTTGATTTGACTGGTCGTGGAGCAAAAACGGAGTTACGGATTAAAAGTTATGGCCTTTGAAAGTTGAACTTCTTTAAGACTTCTTTTAGAGAAGGTCAACTTCCGACATCCATAACTTTTAATCCGTAACTCCGTTTTTTCTCCACGACCAGTCAAATCAAAGATTAGAGAATTATATAAAACACTGTAATTTTTGTTTTTAATTTTTGGCGTCGGTTTTCATAAAAACCGACGCCAAAAATATAATTTAACTTTTCGCGTCGGTTTTTTTAAAAACCGACGCCAAAAAAATTATTTTTTGTTTTTGGCGTCGGTTTTTAAAAAAACCGACGCGAAATGTAGTTTTTTTTAATTTTTAGCATTGGTTTGTTAAAAAACTGACGCCAAAGAATTTTTTTTAAAACTTTTATGGTGTCGGTTTTCATAAAAACCGACGCCAAATTTTTTTTTTTTCATTTTTTGCGTCGGTTTTTTTATGAACCGACGCCAAAAAGGATATTGATTGACATTTTTTGCATCGGTTTTCTAAAAAACCGACGCCAAAAGACCAATGTAAATACTATTTTGCGTCGGTTTCAAACAAAACCGACGCCAAAGAGTAACGCGGGATCAGAATTTTAATTTTTTTCACAACGCGCGTTTAACTTTTTAAAATCCCGCCTACATTTTCATACAACGCAATTGAAAATATTTTCGTTTACTATATATATATCCAGTTTCTCCTTCTTTCATCATTTTCAACATCTTCGATTCAATCACGATTTCAATGCAACTTCAATCATTAATTTGAACATGGTACATATTCTATTCATTTGTTTTCTTTATTATTATTATCCTTCATATCTAAACAACTCGATTGACTTTCTTATAATGATGATTCATTCTCATTTCTAAATACAAGTTATATGATAATAAAAAACATATCATTTCTATGGAAGCCCCTAAAACCATTGAAATATGTTTGATGTATTATGATTATTTTATTAAATTTGGTGTATATGATTTTAATTTATGTTTATCATGTTTTCTTTGAAACGAGTTGTATCAATCAAAACTTTGATAGGTTCAACTTCTAACGGCGATAACTTTTGAACCGTAACTCCGTTTTAGGTCCACAGCCTGTCAAATCGAAGCTTAGTAAATGATCTAAAACCTAGAAAAAAAATTTGATTTTTGGCGTCGGTTTTTATAAAAACCGACGCGAAAAATTATTTTTTTTTCATTTATGGCCTCGGTTTTTTTAAATAACCGACGCCAAAACTACTTTTTTAAATTTTTCGCGTCGGTTTTTATGAAAACCGACGCGAAAAATTATATGAATTATTTTTTTTGGGATCGGTTTTTTACAAAACTGACGCCAAAAAATGAATGTTATTCATTTTTCGTGTCGGTTTACAAAAACCGACGTAAAAATTCATATTTTTTAAGTCGGTGACTTCGACGTCGGTTAAAAACCGACGTCCAAAATAAAAATAAAAACCGACGTTAAAAACTGTTTTTCTACTAGTGAAGGTATCAGTCTAAAAAGTCATCTCTAGAGATTAAGTATTTACCCAATGCATTGGAGCACCATCTGGGCGCACCCTTGACATGTATTTATTATCATGTGAGCCACATATATCATCATCAATCATTTCATAAACAATCTATATAGCATAAAATAAATGGGTTTCATTTCATAATCATAACATTTTAAAAACTGCTTTAATGACATGATCATTATGTCACTTTAAACCCACGGAAAGGGAAAGCGAGTTTCATGTATGTAAATCCCAGAATTTAAAATAGAACATTTTGATATATATGTGAATACCCCAATATAAATAAGAGCTTTGAGTATTCACATAATAACATAAAATAATTTTGAGAAAAAGAGAGAGGCATTTTGAGACGAAAATTCTGCAGCATAACGACTATGTTAAAAGGTTTTAGAAAACATTGAAAAGAGAGGGGACATGGGTCACACACTCATAAATGATCCATAAAACAGTAGAGGGATAGAATATGAAGGATATATGAACATGGTAATGAAATTTGAAAAATTTACCATATGAAATGAAGAATATGAAAGGAAGACAAAAATGAGATTTCTCTTATGAAAATTCGGCAGCCTAACGGCGTCACTTAAACATCAAAAAAATGAATTGACGAGATCAAATAGGGTCTCTCATCATATAAACATAAAAGATCAGTATGATAGATATATATATCATACCCCAACATAATAAAAAGGATCTTAAAAGACTTGACATGAAAGTAGATCTTGAAAACGAGAAGGGTGAAAGAACCCCTTAGAAATTCGGCAGCCTAACGACGCCACTTAAAACATCAAAATACTGAATTGAAGAGATCAAATAGGGTCTATCATCATATGATCATAAAATATCAGTATTATAGATTTAGAGATGATACCCCAACATAATAAAAAGTAACATGCAAGACTTGACATGGAATTATAACTTTGAAAAGGGAGAAAGGTGAAAGAACCACTTAAAAAATCGGCAGCCTAACGGCGCCACATAAAACTTCATAAAACGAAATAATGAGAGTAAGATGGGATCTCTCATTATATGAAAATGAAAAGGGCAGTAAGAGGAGTATAAAAGAAAATACTTTAACATAAGAACATGGAGCATAAAAGAAATTACATAAAAGAGATTTCTTGAAAAGAAAGAGAGTGGTCGGATCCTTTACCTTAAAATGTAACTCATAAAACTCAATGGTTTGGACCTTGAGGCCTTGGGGCACCTTGGGAGGACTCCTTGGGAGGTAAGGATACCAGAACTTTGTTGGGGGAGAGTTGGGAGTCAAAACTAAAGGAAGAAAGGGTGGGTATTTATAGGGAAAGTGAGGGGACAAGAC
>CAUJRU010000031.1:600000-787500 GCA_963277665.1 Viscum album | reverse complement strand
GTGCCTTTTGGGTTTATGTAGTGTTTTTTGGGTTTGTGTTGCGTTTTTTGGTTTATGTTGTGTTTTTTTGGTTTTTGTTGCATTTTAGGGGTTTATGTAATGTTTTCAGGGTTTCTGTATCTATTTCAATCCTTTTTTAGAGTTTTAATGGTTTTTTATGGCTTGTAGTTTTTTAGGGTTTTAAAGGGTTGTTAACGGGTTTTTATGGTTTTTATGGTATCTGATGGCTTTTTAATGGTGTTTTTTGGGGGGGGGGGGTTTATGTGTTTATTTGTATTTTTTGGGATTGAGAGGGGTTGTTAGGTTTTTTAGAGTGTTTTAGGATTTGTTTGGTTATTATAGCAGTTTTTAGGGTTTATATAATGTGTTTTAGCATTTTTTGGGTTCTTTAGGGTTTTTAGTGTTCATTAGAGTTTAATATGGTTCTTTAGGCAAAGAAGGCTCGGGTCCAGGCTATTCCTAGCACCCCCCAAAATTTATTAAACAAAAAGACACAAACACTGCAGACAAGGGAGGGGAGGGGTCGAACGACCCACACCCAAAAACTCTTACAACCCATGCCAAAGAAAGAAAAACAAAGAAATAAAAAGGCACAAAAAAAGACAAAACCGCAACATCATCACATCACATCCAGCCAGTACCAGCATCCAACCGCACTACATCCAGCGTTAACCAACATCCAGCAGCTCACATCTAACCAACAACCAGCATTCAGACTATAGCAGCAAACAACATCCAGCAGCAGCAACTAGCCAACCAGCATCAACAACAAACCAGCAACCGGCATCCTCATTTTCAGACAGCCAACACCTCTTTCGACCACCAAACATCTCCCATAATCCCACTTCCACTCCAGCAGCACAGCAACAAACTCATCCACAGCAGCAGCAAATACCAAACAGCCACACATCCTCACCAAGAACCAGCAAGAAGAGTACACTTCCATACAGTAGCCATCATCAAATTTCGTAAAATCCAGCATCCAACACCTTGCAGCCTCCACCATGTCGCACGAAGAGGTACAACCAACAGCACAACAGAAAATAGCACAGCGCCACCAGCACCTCGAATTAGAACCCACATCTTCATCACAACCCAGCATGCCAGCAAGCAGAGAATTCTCGGAACAGTCGCAGCTTAACAACCATCAGTCATGAGCTTCAAACCAGACAACTTTCAGCATTCCACACCTCTTAGTACAGCAAACCGCAATCCACAAAAATCTCCAAACACATCTCAGCAGACCCATAAACCAGCATACTTTCAGAATTGAAAGCAATTAGGAGAACATGGAATGCCAAAAGGTCCGACCGAAACAAGCAGCAACAAACTGGAGCAAAGGCGAAGCTGATAGACAAGGTTGAGCATGCACCTACAGCTGATTCACGAACCGACAGAAGAAATGAGCTTCTGCAATGTAATATCGAGAAGACCCTGACCAGCATCGCCAGACCAGATCATCGCACCATCCTCCTAAACGAAGCACCTTCTGAAAAGAACTTGAACGCCGAATCAACCAGCTTTGCCATTGCGCCCTTTGACTGCGTTGACCCGCCTGCAGAAACCCTAGATCTGAAAAAACAACCCCAATCTACGGCTGCTGGAGGATATCGACCCACGCAAGAACATCTGAAGGCATCATGACCACCATAGCATTCGGAAGCCAGACGTGCCAGCAACGGAACAAAGTCGTGTCAAAGTCCGAAGTCCAGAGCACTCGGGGAAGACGATGTTGTCGAAGTGCAGAATCCACCACCGTCTTGAGGCCGAAGATCACATCCAGGTCATACCATCTCTGAGAACAAAGGATCAAGGATCCACCGATGAAGCTTCGATCTGGATCTAGGGGAAAGCTTGGAAGAATCGTCGAGCGAGAGAGAATTCCAGGAGAGTGCGCCGCCATCTTTTATGGTTTTAGGGTTTTTTTCTATGGTTGTTTTTCATATGGTTCTTTAGGGTGTATTAGGGTTATTTATGGTTTGTTAGTGTTCTTTAGGATTTGTTAGAGTTTATTAGCATTTTTTATTATATATTAGGGTTTTATTGGGCTTTTGTGGGCATTAATAACATTTTCTAGGGTTTATCAACCTTTTAGGGTTATTTAGGATTTATTAGGGTTTCTTAGGGTTTATTTTATTTATTAGGGTTTATTAACATGTATTTTAATTTATTACGATTTATTAGGGTTTATTATGCTTTCTTAGGGTTTATTGCAGTTTATTAGGGGTCTGTTATGGTTTGTTTTAGTTTGTTACAATTTATTTGGCATTTTTAGGATTTTTTACAATTTATTTGGGGTTTTTAGGGTTTGTTATGATTTATTTTGGGGTTGTTAGAGATTTTTAGTGTTTATTAGTTGGCTGTAGGTTTTTATAGGCTATTTTTTGGAGATTTTTGTAGCGTTTTGTTGGGTTTGTTGAGGTTTTTAGTGATTATTAGGGTTTATTATGGTTTAATAGTATTTTTTATTGTATAGTAGTGGTTTTAGGGATTTTGTTGCATTTATTAGGGTCTAATAGTGTTTTTAGGGTTTATTATAGGTTATTACGATTTATTGGTGTTTATTAGGGTTTTTAGGGTTTAATAGGGGGTTTTAGGGTTATTAGGGTTTATTAGTTGTTCTTAGGATTTATTAGTGGTTGTTAGGGTTTGTTAGGTTTTGTTAGGGTTTTTAGGGTTTGTTAATGTTTTTTTGAGTTGTTTGGGGTTTTATGCATTTTTTGGGGTTTTATGGGTGTGTTTGAATTTTTTATGCTTTGTTAGGGTAATTTTATCATTTTTGTGGTTTTCTTTTGTTTTGTGCATTTTGAAGCATTTTTTGGGTTTTTGTAGTAATTGATAGGGTTTATGTAGCGTTATTAGTGGCTTTAGTCAGGATACCCCAATTTGTTAACATTCAAACAAGTATAACTTCTGATCTGGATGTCTGTTAGGCCTGTATCACATATCATATCGAAGATTGTTTTATTTTCTTTGTTTGGACTTGTTGTAGAGTTGAAACAGGCTTCTAGATTAGAAGTTATGGTTGTTTTAACATTCTATGGCTTTTCAAATACACATATATATGTATTTATTCGTGAATATATATGTCTCTGTGTGTGTGTGTGTGTGTGTGTCTGTGTGTGTGTTGTATATATGTATGTATTTTTTTATTTATAAACACACCTAAAAAAATATTTTATAAATGTATTTAAAACTAATATTATAAATATATATTTATATAAAAATAAATATACGGATAAAAAATGTATTAATATAAATATATATTAATATAAAAATGAATATATATATATATAATAATATAAGAATAAATATATATATATATTAATATAACTAAATATATTTATATTAATTTGAATATATATTAATATACGAATAAACATAACTATATATATAAATAAATAGATATACCATTAAATAGAGAAAAAAACGAAATGGCTCAGTGGTAATGGTGAAGGCACGCAAGGGGGGAGGTCACGTGTTCGAGTTCAGGTGGAAGCAAGGAGGTGCGCGTGTGTGCGGGATGCGTGAGAAGGGCAGTGCATGGGAGAGATTGAGGGAGGTCCACCTAGCACTGATAGGGGGGCATCAAGCGTTGTTAAAAGCTCCCCCCTCCGCATTATATAAATTTTTTTTTTATTTTTTTTTTCATTTGAATTTTATCAGCGTTGATAAAAGAGACCCCCTATATCCTCACCTCGATTAACAACGCTTTTTTTAGCACTGTTAATGCACTTTTCTAGTGATGATAAAGGACATTTTTGTTGTAGTGTGCACACACAATGCACATACATTATTCTATTATCAATGTGTTATTATTCATTATTTATTATCATCCACATTCAAATTCAAATTCATGTGGACTTGGTTATTATTTATTGTATATTACCATGCACATGCACATGCACTTGTATGTGCATTATTACTTATTATTTATTATCAATCAAATGTACATGCACATACACATGCAATTCACTTGCTTTATTATTTATTATGTATTGTTTATTATAATTCACATGAAAATGCACAGACATATGCACATGCACGTGAGTTATTATTTATTATTTAAACCATGGACATGCACGTGAATTATAACTATTATTATTATTAGAGGTATTTTTAGGGTTTACTAGCATTTTTTAGGATTTTTAGGTGATATTAACATTTATTATGGTTTTTAGGCTTTTAGGGTTTTTTAATGGTATGTTAACATTTTTTTAGTGTTTGGTAGGGGTTATTAGGATTTTATTAGGGTTTATTATGGTGTGTCAAGGTTTATTAGGGTTTATTAGGTATTTTTAGGGTTTTATTAGGATTGATTTGGGTTTATTAGGGTATATTATGGTATATTATGTTATATTTGGGTATGTTTAGGATTTATTAGGGTTTTTATGGTTCATTATGGTTTATTAATTTTTAAGAGGGTATATTTGGGGGTATTAGGGTATAGTAGTTTTTATTAGGGTTTATTAGTGCTTTTAAGCTTTGTTAGGTTTTATTAGCATTCAGTAGGTGTTTTAGGGATTTTTAATGGTATATTTGCGTTTTTTAGCATTTAGTGGGGTTTATTATGTTTTATTATGGGGTGTTAAGGTTTATTTGGGTTAACTAGGTATTTTTAGGGTTTTATTAGGGTTGAGTACGTATCTTTAGGGTTTTATTAGGGTTTATTAGGGTTGATTAGGGTTTATTAGGGTTTGTTAGGGATTTTTAGGGTTTACTAGAATTTGTTACTATTTTTATTAGGGCATATTTGTGTTTTTTAGTTTTTGTTAATATATATGAGTCGTTGTTAGGACTTTTTATATTTTATTAGCGTGTTTTTAGTGATTGTGATAATTTTTTATGGTTTATTCAATTTTTTTAGAATTTATTATGGTTTATTAGGTTTTCTAGGGCTTTTAATGGTTTGTTTGCATTATTTTTGTTTATTGGGGTTTAGTTGGATTTTATTCAGTTTTATTATGGTGTGTGAAGGTTTATTAGGGTTGAGAATTAATTTTTAGGGTTTTATTATGGTTTTATTAGGGTTTATTAGTTTTTATTAGGGTTTATTAGGAATTTTTAGGGTTTATTAGGGTTTGTAAGGGGTTTATTAGTTTTTTTTGATTTATTTGGTTATATTAGTGTTTGTTAGATCATTTTAGATAATATAGAGTGTTTTTATTGTTTGTGAGCATTTTGTTTTTTTTGTGAGCGTTTTTACGGTTTCTTAGGTTATATAAGAGTTTATTATGGTTTATTAGGGTTTCTAGGGATTTTCAAGGTATATTAGTGTTTTTGTCTTTATTAGGTTATATTATTGTTTTTAGGTCATTTTAGGTAATACAACACGTTTTTATTGTTTTTGATCGTTTTTTATTATTTTTGAGTGTTTTTAGGGTTTATTAGGTTGTATTAGAGTTTATCAGGGTTTCTAGGGATTTGTTATGGTATACTAGTGTTTTTTTCTTTGTTAGGGTATTGTTGGGTTTTATTAGGGGTTATTATGGTGTGTTAAGTTTTTTTAGGGTTTAGTAGGGTTTATTTGTCTTTATTTATGGTTTATTAGGGATTTTTAGGATTTTTTTGGGGTTTATTAGTGTCTATTAGGGTTGGTTAGGGTTGTTTAGTTTTTCTTCACTCTAGTTTTCCGTTTGAGCTCAACCACAAATCAAATCGAAGGCAAGGAAGATATCTACGCAGAAGGAAAACTTGAACAAAGTTCAAGTCATGTTTGGGACCCTAAAATCCCCAAAACCCCTCAGAAGGCCTCCAAAACTCCATTTCTATGTCCGGATCCCTGTCAAATTTTTCTTAAAACGATCGTAACATATGATATGTGTGTCTGTTCGGACGTCGACAACTGGTTTTATCATAGTTTGTTCCATGAGATTTAGTTTGACTATTCAAGGAGTGGAAATGGACACCTGAAGAAGATGTTATGCCTTTTTTTAATGACTTTGTGATTTGTTAGGCTTTTCGAGGCACCATTTCAAGCACTTTTGTCATGTCTGATGTTTCTTCAATCAACTATAACTTATTATTACTGTTATTATTATTATCATTATCATCATCTAATGCAAATGCATATGCGTTATTATTATATTTTTATTAACATGCATGTGTACATGCAATGCAAACACATTACTTTATTATCACAAGCGTTGTTATTATTATTATTGTTATTATTGTTGTGGTTGTGGTTGTTGTTGTTGTTGTTGATGATGTTTTTGTTGGTGTTGTTGTTATCATCACATGCAAATGTACATCCAAATGAACATACATGCACATTCAATGAACATGCGTTATTCTATTATCAAAAGCATTGTTATTATTAAAATTATTAATATTTTTAATATTTTTATCATCATCATCATCATCATCATCCTCACATGCAGATGAAATGCAAGGGAGTTATTATTTATTAC
This sequence comes from Viscum album, assembly GCA_963277665.1. Lineage (NCBI taxonomy): Eukaryota > Viridiplantae > Streptophyta > Magnoliopsida > Santalales > Viscaceae > Viscum > Viscum album. Next base: position 781,090 of record CAUJRU010000031.1, on the reverse strand, counting down.
CATTCACATGCACACGTAATTCTCATACAATATTCTGTTATCATATGCAAAAGTTCTACTACAATTATCCCCACTACTACTACTATTATTACTACTTCTGTTATTATTACTATCATCACATGAAAATGTATATGCACAAACGTTATTATTTATTATTTATTACCATGTACGTGCATATGCAATGCAATTGTATTATTATTATTTTTTATTATTATCACAGTTATTATTGTTATTATTATTTTTATTTTTATCATTACCATTATTATTATCATTAACACATGCAAATGCACATGCATGTGCATTGTTATTTATTATTTATTACCATGCACGTGCATGCGTTATTATTATGATTGTTATTACAATTAGTATTATTAATATTATCAACAAATGTAAATGCACATGCACATTTATGTGCTTTCTTATTTATTATTATTTGTTTATTATTTACTAAGAGGCATGTGAGCATGAAAAGCACTTGCGTAATTCTATAATAATAATATAATAATAATAATTATTATTATTATTCTTGTTGTTGTTGTTTGTATCATCAAATAAAAATGCACATGCACATGCATTGCTATTTATTATCATGCATGTGCATACGTCAATATCATTATCATTACATGAAAATGGACACGAACATGCATTATTATATATTATTTATTATCATGCACATGAAAATACAATGCACTTGCATTATTCTATTATCAGATGTGTTATTATTATTTTTTCTAATGCACGTGCACACGCAATGCACGTGCGTTATTCTATTATAACATGAGTTGTTATTTATTATTTACTATCATTCACATGAAAATGCACATTCATGTGGACTTGGTTATTATTTATTGTTTATTACCATGCACATGCACATGAACATGCACATACACATGCAATTCACATGTGTTATTATTTATTATTTATTATTTATTATCATTCACATACAAATGCATAGGCATATGCACATGCACATGCGTTATGATTTATTATTTAAACCATGCACATGCATATTCACATGCACGTGCGTTATTACTAATATTATTATTAGAGGTATTTTTAGGTTTACTATCATTTTTTAAGATTTCTATGTGTTGTTAACATTTATTATGGTTTGTTGGGTTTTAGGGTTTTTAACAGTATATTAGCCTTTTTTAGGGTTTTGTGGGGGTTATTATGATTTTATTAGGGTTTATTATGGTGTGTCAATGTTTATTTGGGTTTATTAGGTATTTTTAGGGTTTTATTAGGATTGAGTTGGGTTTATTAGGCTATATTATGGTATATTATGATATATTTGGGTATGTTTAGGATTTATTAGGGTTTATTATTGTTCATAATGGTTTATTAATTTTTAAGAGGGTATATTAGGGTTTTTAGTGTTTAGTATTGTCTATTCAGGTTTATTAGTTCATTTATGCATTGTTAGGTTTTATTAGAAATTATTAGGGGTTTTAGGGCTTTTTAATGGTATCTTTGCATTTTTTAGGGTTTAGTGGGGTTTATTATGGTTTATTATGGTGTGTTAAGGTTTATTAGGATTGAGTAGGTATTTTTAGGGTTTAATTATGGTTGAGTTGGTATCTTTACGGTTTTATCAGGGTTTATTAGGGTTGATTACGGTTTATTAGGGTTTACTAGGGATATTTTGGGTTCATTAGGATTTGTTAGTGTTTTTATTAGGGTATATGAGTGTTTATTAGTTTTTTATTATATATGAGGGGTTGTTATGACTTTTTAGGTTTTATTAGCATGTATTTAGTCTTTGTGAGAATTTTTAATGTTTTATTAGATTTTATTTGAATTTATTATGGTTTATTAGGGTTTCTAGGGATTTTTAATGGTTTTTTGTTTTTTGTTTATTGGGGTTTAGTTGGGTTTTATTGGGTTTTATTGGGTTTTTTTATGGTGTGTCAAGGTTTGTTAGGGCTGAGAAGGTATTTTTAGGGTTTTATTATGGTTTTATTTGGGTTTATTAGTTTTACTAGGATTTATTTGGGATTTTTAGGGTCTGTTAGGGTTTGTTAGGGTTTTATTAGTTTTTTTTGTTTTATTAGGTTATATTAGTGTTTTTTAGGTCCTTTTAGATAATATAGCATGTTTTTATTGTTTGTGAGCATTTTTTTGTGAGCATTTTTAGGGTTTCATAGGTTATTTTAGAGTTTATTATGGTTTATTAGGGTTTCTTTGGATTTTTAAGGTATATTATCATTTATTGTCTTTATTAGGTTATATTAGTGTTTTTAGGTATTTTTAGTTAATATAGCGTGTTTTTATTGTTTGTGATCATTTTTGTATTATTTGTGAGCATTTTTACGGTTTATTAGATTTTATTAGAGTTTATCAGGGTTTTTAGAGATTTTTTAAGCTATACTAGCATTTTTTTCTTAATTAGGGTTAGGTAGGGTTTTATTAGGGGTTATTATGGTGTGCTAAGGTTTTTTAGGGTTGAGTAGGGTTTATTTGGCTTTATTTATGGTTTATTAGGGCTTTTAGGGTTTATTTGTGGTTTATTAGGGTTTATTAGTGTTTATTAGTGTCTATTTGGGTTGGTTAGGGTTTTTTAGGTATTCCTAACGTGTTTTTAGGGTTTATTAGATTTTATTATCATTTATTAGGGTTTATTAGGTATTTTTGGGGTTTTATTATGGTTGAGTAGAGTTTCATAGGTTTTTTTGGGATTATAAGGTGTTTTTAGGGATTATTAGAGTTTATTAGCGGATTATTAGGGTTTAATTTTTTATAATATTGTATATTAGGGTTTAATAATTTTGAGGGTTTTAAAGCATCTTTAGGGGTTTTGTATCATTTTTTAGGGTTTGTGTAGCGTTGTTAGAGTTTATGTAGCATTTTTAAAATTTATGTAGCGTTTTTAGGGTTTATGTAGCAGTTTTAGATTTTATGTATCATTTTTAGGGATAATGTAACGTTTTTAGTGTTTATCTAGCGTGTTTAGGGTTTATGTTTTATGTAGCAGTTTTAGGGTTTATGTTGCATTTTCTGGTTTTATGTAGTGTTTTTGGGGTGATGTCGTGTTTATGTTGCATTTTTAAGGGTTTATGTAACATTTTGAGGGTTCATGTAGTTTTTTAGGGTTTATATTGTATTTTTATGGTTTATGTAGTGTTTTTTAATGTTTATGTTTCATTTTAAGGGTTTATGTTGTGTTTTTTAGGGTTTATGTTGTCACGACCCATCCTCGGGGCCCGTGCCGTGACAACCGCAAGCCCGCCTTCCATAGGCCAGGGGCTGGCGACTAGCACCAAAGGCGTAAATCCCGATAACTGGGAAGACATTGCCTTTATAAAACATAAACACATCCAACCAGAGTACAAGAGGAAGTAATACACTAAGTACAAAAGAAAGTGCTAAAAGGTAAATTGGCCAGAATACAAACCCAACTGATAAGTACAGCTACAACTGAATGAAAGTACAACAGAAAAGACAAATAGCGGGAAGATAGAAGCAGCTCATGGGTTGTCCACCTCGGATCCTACCTGAAGGGTAGGTACAAATAGCCTCCTCAACGCTCTCACCCGCTAACCTCCTCCGAGTACCGTCTCGTCGTGAAGTCCACCTCTAGGTACTTACTTGTCGTGAGGTCCACTTCCGAGTACCATCCAGTCCTCGTACACTCAGTCTCTGTCAGCATTGTCCGTCATCTGCATCCAACACAATGAGGTGCGGGCGTAGATTGTGTAGGGGTGAGTATAACGATACTCAGTAGGGTCCCCGAGACCCTCAAGGTCTCACTAAATCCAACAAATATAACCACAAAGAAGGATCTCAAAAGATAACCCTTACTTATGTATAAGCCCATACTTATACCTATGTTATCTAGTGACACATCCCAGTCATGAGTAAACACAAAGGTTATGAAATCAACAGATAACCACTACTTAGGTATATGCCCATACATACACCTATGTTATCAACTGACCCATCTCAATCACGAGGTAAACAAAAAGGTTATTGACTCAGCTCAAACCAGTATTTTATTCATGATGTCGAAACCACAACTGCTGGAGAACTCCTCCTCTGTCGAGTACAGTGGTCCTGTCATGACTCCTAGGTGATACTCTCTAACCATAGACTGCTGAGGTACTCCTCCTGTCAAGTACCGTGGGTCCACACCCAAACATAGTAGTGCTTCCTGCCAGGGGTCTGCTACCCAAACACAGTAGTAGTTCCCCTAATAGCCCATATAGGTACTCCTTCTGTCGAGTACCGCGGGTCTTCTTCCAACTACCAGGTGCTCCATCCACTGTGGGTTTGTCGCCAACTACCGGGCGCTCCGTCCACTGGGCTAGTTGACTCACTCCAAGTTGAATTGGTCACGTAGTCGTCAGGTCCATAGCTACTAGTTCTCCACACTCCGGACGCTCGTCTCCCAGAGGATCCGCTCCACAAGCAACTGGTTGATACTCCAAGTATCACAAATTCCCAAAAAGAAGTATCACAAAGGATTGCCTCGTCACAAGGGTCTCAAAGCAATAGACAGCGCGTCAATCGGACACCCGGTCTGTGAGTTATTAGCCTCTTCGTCCAGGGGCCCGATTGGTTTCATGAACGAACCAACCCGACCGTATCTCAACAGTACCTCAAACTCTCATGGGGTAGACTCAAAGGAAACATTTCTCAACTTGATTACCAATTCCGCTGACAGTTAGTCAAACAGACGTCCGGTCTGAGAGTTATTAGTATTTCCGTTCGAGGGGCTTGGTTGGTTTATAAGATAAACCAACCTGATCGTAATCCAACCGCATCCAAACTTCAAGTGGAGTATTCCAAAAGAACCATCCCATAAAGAGTTATCCAACAAAGTCGACGACACATCAATCGGACGTCCGGAGCTCAAGTTATAAGCGTTTCCACTCTGAGGGCCCAGTTGGTTTCAGGTTCGAACCAACCCAGCCGTACTTCAAATGACACTGGTTAACCAAACTAGTCACACTATTGTGATCCATACCAAAAAACACACGAGATGGACTACCTATTGGTCCAAAACGGATAGCCGGTGAAAAAGTTACATTTCACTGGAACATGCGCGAACTGGGCCTTGTGGGGCCCGCACATCACCCTCAACATAAATATCCAAAATTGGTCTTGAAACATCTGTCTTAATTCCAGGGTCGCAACGTCGCACATGGTTCGTCATTCCGACACCGTATGAGAGAGATATGTCTGATACAAGATTCCGTATTAATAATAGTAATAATATTATTCGGTGTTTCGTGGGCCTGAGCCACGAACCAGAATTTAGTATACAACATTAGACTTGAACCGACCGTATTAAAGACAGGATTACATCTCCAATGATGTCAAGCCAATCGGACGTCGCACACATGAGTTATGGCGGGTCAAAGATTTAATAATATTATTAAATGTATTATTTTCCGAGCGCTTCGAGTACCCGATCCAAAAACCCAAAAAGACATCCAATATTGGACTCATAAATTCCGTCTCGAAGTCAGGGTCGCACTGCCGCTGACGGTTCATGAAACCGAGATCGCACGAAGAAGTTACCATCTAATTATGGTTTTGAAAACCATAAATAATAATAATAATGATAATATATTATTATTATTTCATTTGATTGGAAATTCTATCTCCAATCTCATTTGAAATTCACGTTTAAGGTTTGGGTGCATGTGGGTAACTCCTCCCTTTATACATATCTTCTTCCTTCTCTTTTTATTTTCCATTTAATTTATTTCTCTTATTTTCTATCCTCTATCCAATCTTATTTCATTCATCTCGATTCCTCACACTCAAAAAAAAACTCCTCCCCCAAAATCATGCCCCCTCAACACAAAAATTCATCCGTAGATGAAACCCAACCCTCCAAAGTTCTTTCGCACCCACCGCCTCTGGACAACTGAGCCTCATGTCCGCTAGATCATATCGCTGGACCGCCTTACCGGCCGCCTACCTGCGATGTCCTGCTCGTGTCATTATCCCGGCCTCACCCTCGCATTGGATGCCCCGACTCCGTTCACAAACGAACAACCAGCTGAGGGTCGTTGGGTCGTGTTTGTTCAGCCCGCGCTCTCCACGTTAGGCATTATCAATTGGCAATAATCAAACACATGCTTTCAACTACGACAAGGGTATAATTTATTCAAGAATAAATTACACAAACATCATATAAATAAATGATCATGCTCGTGAGATAAAACCACTTAAATGTGAAACAAAAAATATTCTTCTACCTCGAAAAGACGTCGCACGTCGTCGAACTACGGAAAAAGGAAAGCATCGTGGTGTTCGGGCGTCACAGAAGAACGGTGTAGAATCCATTGACATCAGGGTGCATCCGAAGTGGAAGCGACATAGCAGAAATCCCCCACATTCTTCGTTGGCAGAGTCTTTCTCCCTTGATGCGAAGGAAGAAGAAGAATAATGATGCTACTCATGGCGTCACATCACATTCTTGCCTCGGTTGAAGGAGATGCCCTTCGCCGAGGGGAAGATTGTGTTCTTCCTGGAAAGAACGCTTTTCTTTCTAATCCTCCAAGGATTCTCCATAGATTAATTTCAAAACAATAAAATGAAAGGCTTCCTCTTAATTTAATAATGCCATGAAATTAAAAACTAAGAGGAGCTAGTTCATTAATTGAAATCAAGTTGGAAAAACTTATGGGAGAGAGAGAAGGAGGTGAGGAGTTCACATAATTAATGGGAGAGTTGGCAAAGAAATAAATGAAGGGGATATTATTGGGAGTTCAAGGAATATAAAAGGAGATGAAAGGTTGGGGCTCGCGTGGGCCCCACATCTCATTTATCCTCACATGGGTAGTTGGTGGTTATGGGTCTCACCCTTAACTCCTCTTTGTAGGTTATAACTACCATAGATATAAATAAGATTGTTCTAACAATTTTACTTACTTAATTCTAAATCCCCAATTATTAATCCTCAACCCGCTCAAAACGAAACTACAGTAAATGTTCCCTTAAGCAATTACCGGTGCTGTGAGTTCATCGGTGCCCTCAGATTTCAATTCCAGGCAATGGTTCAAAAGATAGTAAAACCTGCACACACGTTAACTAAATGTACCCGAACAAAACTTCATAAATTGATTCCGGGCACACCAGGCCTCTAATTCAGGTGTCGTCAGAAACTACGGACTCGTAAAATTCCAAGGTATTTATGAAAAAAAAATCTTGAAATTTCTGGAACATTACATTACTCCCACCTCATGGATTTACGTCCCTGTAAAGCTACATCACACACTATGAAAACAAAAAGGGTATTGCACACGCATCTGAGCCTCCCGCTCCAATGTGCTCTCCTGGAGGTTCCCGTGCTACCAGCGAAAGTGCACCAGATGAATCGACTATCCTCGTAGGACCCACTCCTGTTGATCCTCAATCTGTATTGGAACCTCTGTGAATGTCGCCCCATCATCGATGTCCAGCTCCCCGTGATCGATGATGTGGGATGGTTCATGCACGTATCTTCTGAACTGAGATATGTGGAAGACGTCATGCACCCAGTACAACTGAGGTGGAATAGACAGGCGGTAAGCCACCTCTCCCACTCTACTGAGGACCTATAAAGGTCCATTGAACCTCATAGATAACTTTCCGCCTCGGCCATATCTCTGTAGACCTCGTCGAGTTGAGACCCATAGGAAGACGTGGTCGCCTTCCTCGAACTCCAATGGTCTCTGTCTCCTATTAGCATAGGAATTCTGTTTGCTAAGTGCAGTCTTCATCCGCTCCTGGATGATCTGCACCTTCTCTGGGTAGCCTCAAGATGACCACACTGGTCAACCTCTTCCTCAGCTCCAGGAAAGAATTTCTGGCATCTCTCTGACCACACTTAGGGTTTTCCCCTTCTTCGTTAATGCTAAAAGTGGTGCAACAACTCTGTAAAAGTCTGGCACAAATCTATGTCTGGCCAACTCATGAGTGATCGACTGCACCCACTTATGCATGATTCTATCATGTACTGCCTAGGGTTTCCTTTTCGCCACCAAAGGAAAACCCATCCCAACATTGTAGGTAAACCACAACCTTTTTTCCTAATACAGTCAATCTGTGTATGAACTGTGGTTGCCCAGTCCATACCCAAACTAACGTCGTAAGGCCTCGCTGCTTCCACCAAGATATTCCAATCGAAAATCTCGCCTCAAGGGTTAGATCACACCGTCGGCGTAAGCGTGATTATCGAGTCTCCTCCCAAAGGTATCTCTAGACGTGAGGGTCAAGTCAACGGCTTAACTGGAAACTCTAGGTCTGGGACAAGATTTGGGGAAGGAATGATTTGTATCAATGTCTGTTGTTACGACAACTAGTAGTAGACACATACCGTACTTCAAATCATTCCTTGAGCCCTTGGGTCACACTCCTTGACCGTATTCAACTACCGTCTTCCCCTTCCCTCCTACTCCCTGAGCCTGGCGGGGACTACAAAGGCAGGTGGTTGTGACATGTCAAAATGTACACCACCACATGCTGCTCTCCCAACTCTGCTTCCACATCTGCTGCTCTGCAGATTCATATGTCCTTTAAACACACCTCGCTCTGAGTTCCGAACTCCAAAGAACTGATCGTATCATAGTCATTAAGTACTAGGAACGATAGGTACGCCACGATGAATACTCAGCTACCGACATGTCGTCCTACCGAAGCTGTATAATCTCTAGAAAAACTCTCATCCACCTCCTCAAGCTAGTCCACAGCCACATGTGATTCAGGATCACCTCAGAACCTGAGGGGTATCTGATGATGAAACACATGTAAGGTACTAATCCTACATGTTTTATCTACCGGTACAGCCGGTTGTAACTACTGACCAAGAGGTAGTGATATAGCCAGCACACTACCCGAAGGTACTATCTCATGCATTGGTCCATGTACCGAAGCCTCATCACTATACGGACCAAACTCATGGTCACTCACTAGAAAAAAACTAGTAGCTAAGTCCACCATCGACTCTATTGGTGTCTCAACTAGGTGGAAAACTCTAGAAATCGCTTCCAGCCAGTCCTCTGCAACCTGGGAATCTGCCTTGCCTCGTAACCTCAAAGGCCTCTGCTGCTGGAACTCTTCCAACGTTCTCTTTCAGCATTCACCATCTGCTAGTATTTCTGGTGGCATATGCTACCCAATGGGTGGTGGTGGTGCTGGTACACCACCCGAAGGTTCCAACATTGAAAAATGGCCCTACACCGGAGCCTCGTCGCTCGGTGGGCCATCATCGTGTACCCTCTCTCAGGATTCCAACTGACTGTCTGCGTGGATACATCCTGAACAGATGTGACACGGTCAAATGATTTATACCTGGTGAGCTGACCTGGTTGATCAGACACAAGGAAAACTTTTGGAAACACACATGCAATCAGTGTTTTCATACATTGATATGGAAATCAGAAGTCAGGGTCCTGGTGTTTGGATACGTCGGCCGTCGTACCAACACTGGACTCCCTGAACTGAAGACCACACTCAGTACCCTTAACACTATTTATTCAAATAAAATAATGATCAAAGTTCTGAGTTCTACGGTAGAACTGAATCCTCTGATACAAATTTTCTACAACCCGTCCTTGGGGCCCGTGTCGTGACTACCCCATGCCCGCCTTCCATAGGCCAGGGGCTGGCAACTAGCACCAAAGGAGTAAATCCCAATAACTGGTAAGGAATTTCCTTTATAAAACATAAACACATCCAACCAGAGTACAATCGGAAGTAATACACTAATTTCAAAAAAAGTGCTAAAAGGTAAATGGGCCAGAATACAAACCCAATTGATAAGTACAGCTACAACTGAACGAAAGTACAACAGAAAAGGCAAATAACTGGAAGGTAGAAGCAGCCCCCGGGTCGTCCACCTCGGATCCTACCTGAAGGGTAGGTACAGATAGCCTCCTTAACGCTCTCGCCCGCTAACCTCCTCCGAGTACCGTCTCGTCGTGAAGTCCACCTCTGGGTATTGACTCGTCATGAGGTCCACTTCCGGGTACTGTCCAGTCCTCGTACACTCGGTCTCTGTCTGCACTATCTGTCATCTACATCCAACACAATGAGGTGCGGGCATATCCCGTGCAGGGGTGAGTATAAAGATACTCAGTAGGGACCCCAAGACCCTCAAGGTCTCACTAAATCCAACAAAGATAACCACAAAGAAGGATCTCAAAAGATAACCCTTACTTTGGTATCATCTCATACTTATACCAAAGTTATCTAGTGACCCATCTCAATCATGAGGAAAGACAAAGGTTATGAAATTAATAGATAACCAATACTTAGGTATATGCCCATATATACACCTAAGTTATCAAGTGACCCATCTCAATCATGAGGTGAACACAATGTTTTTTGACTCAGCTCAAACCAGGATTTTATTCATGATGTCAAAACCACGGCTGCTGGAGAACTCCTCCTCTGTTGAGTACAGTAGTCATGTCATGACTAAGAGGTTCTACTCTCTATCCATAGACTGCTGAGGTACTCCTCCTATCATGTACAGCAGGTCTACACCCAAACACAGTAGTGCTCCCCACCAGGGATCTTCCACCCAAACACAGTAGCGGTTCCCCTAATAGCCTACAGAGGTACTCCCCATGTCGAGTACCATGGGTCTGATGCCAACTACCAGGTGCTCCGTTTGTCGTGGGCCTGCTTCCAAATACAGGGCGCTCCGTCCACTGGGCTAGTCAACTCACTCCAAGTCGAATTGGTCATGCAATCGTCAGGTCCACAGCTACTAGGTATCCTCACTATGTACGCTCGCCTCCGGGATGATCAACTCCACGAGCTACTGTTCAATACACAAATATCAAAATTCCAATAAAGAAGTATCAAAAAGGACCGCCTTGTAATAGGGGTCTCAACGCAATAGACAACACGTCAATCAGACGCTCGGTCTGTGAGTTATTATTCTTTTCATCCCGGGGGCCCAATTGGATTCAAGAACGAACCATCCCGACCATATCTCAATTGTACCCCGAGCTCTCATGGGGTATACTCAATGGAACTGTTTCTCAACGTGATTACCAATGTCGCTGACGGTTCGTCAAACGGACGTCCGGTCTGAGAGTTATTAGTATTTTTGTTCGAGGGGCCCGGTTGGTTTATAAGATAAACCAACCCGACCGTACTCCAACCACATCCAAACCTCATGTGTAGTATTCCAAAAGAACCGTATCATCATGAGGAATCCAACAAAGTTAATGGTACGTCAATCAGACATCCGGAGCTCATGTTATAAGCAATTATGCTCCGAGGGCCCAGTTGGTTTCGGGTTCGAACCAACCCAGCCGTACTTCAAATGACACCGGTTAACCAAACCGGCCACACCATTGAGATCCATACCGAAAAACACACGAGATGGAATACCCATTGGTCTAAAATGGATATCCGGTGAAAAAGTTGCATTTCACCGCAACACGCGTGAACTGGGCCTCATGGGGCCCATGCCTCGACCTCGACATAAATATTCAAAATTGGTCTTGAAACATCCGTCTTAATTCTAGGGTCGCAACGTCGTAGAAGGTTCGTCATTCCGATAAAGTATGAGAGAGATATGTCTGATACAAGATTCCTTAATAATAATAATAATAATAATAATATTCGGTGTTTCATGGGCCCAAGCCACGAACCAGAATTTAGTATCCAACATTAGATATGAACCGACCGTATTAAAGACATGATTAGATCGCCACTAACGGCAAGCCAATCGGACGTCGCATGCATGAGTTATGTCTGGTCAAATATTTAATAATAATATTAAATCTATTTTTTTTCGAGTGCTTTGGGTACCTGATTCAATAACCCGAAATTGACATCCAATATTGGACTCATAAATTTTGTCTTGAAGTCAGGGTCACACTACCGCTGAAGGTTTGTGAAACCGAGATCGCACAAAGAAGTTACGGTCGAATTATGGTTTTGACAACCATAAATAATAATAATAATAATAATATACTATTATTTATTTGATTGGAAATTCTCTCTCCAATCTCATTTGAAATTCACGCTTAAGGTTTTGGTGCATGTGGGTAATTCCTTCCTTTATACATATATTCTTCCTTCTCTTTTTATTTACCTTTTAATTTATTTCTCTTAATTTATATCCTCTCTCTAATCTTATTTCATTCATCTCGATTCCTCACGCTAAAAAAAACACCTTCCCCAAAATCACGCTGCCTCAACCCAAAAATTCAGCCGTGGATGACACCCATCCCGCCAAGGGTCTTGCGCACCCGCCGCCTCCGGCTAGCTGCACCTTCTTTCCGCTCAATCATATCGCTGGACCGTAGTACCAGCTGCCTACCTGCGATGTCCTGCTCGTGTGGTTATCCCGGCCTTGCCCTCGCATCAGCTTCCCCGACTCCGCGCACAAACGAACAACCAGCAGAGGGTTGTCGGGTCGTGTTTGTTCGGCATGCACTCTCCGCTTTAGGCGTTATCAATTGGCAATAACCAAACACTTTCTTTCAACTACGACAAGGTTATAATTTATTCAAGAATAAATTATACAAACATAATATAAATAAAAGCTCATGCTCGTGAGATAAAACCACTTAAGTGTGAAACAAAAAATATTCCCCTACCTCGAAAATACATCACACGTCGCCAAACCGCGGAAAGAGGCAAGTGTCACGGTGGTCGGGCGTTGCGGAAGAACGGTGTTGAATCCGTTAATGTTAGGGTGCATCTGAAATGAAAGCATCGTTGGAGAAATCCCCCGCATTCTTCATTGGCTGAGTCTTTCTCCCTTGATGTGGAGAAAGAAGAAGAAGAGCGGTGCTCCTCATGGCGTCACCTCACGTTCTTGCCTTAGTTAAAGGAGATGCCCTTCGCCAAGGGGAAGATTTCATTCTTCATGGAATGAAATATTTTCCTCCTAATCCTCCAAAGATTCTCCACAGATTAATTGTCAAATAATAAAATTAAAGGCTTCCTCTTAATTTAATAATTCCATGCAATTCAAAACTAAGAGGATCCAATTCAAAAATTGAAATCAAGTTGGAAAAACTTATGGGAGAGAGAGAAGGAGGTGAGGAGTTCACATAATTAATGGGAGAGTTGGCAAAGAAATAAATGAAGGGGAGATTAATGGGAGTTCAAGGAGTTTAAGTGGAGATGATATGTTGGGGCTCGTGTGGGCCCCACTTCTCATTTATCCTCACATGGGTAGTTAGTGGTTATGGGTATCACCCTTAACTCCCCTCTGTAGGGTATAACTACCATAGATATAAATAAAATTGTTTTAACAATTTTATTTATTTAATTCTAAATCCCCAATTATTAATCCTCAACCTGCTCAAAACGCAACTATGGTAAATGTTCCCTTAAGAAATTACCGGTGTTGTGAGTTCATCGGTACCATCAGATTTCAATTCTGAGAACCAGTTCAAAAGATATTAAAACCCGCATGCACGTTAACTGAACGTACCAGAACAAAACTTCAGAAATTGATTTCGAGCACACCGGGTTTCTGAATTAGGTGCTGCCAGAAACTGCGGACTTCTAAAATTCCAAGGTATTTAAGAAAAAAAATTCATTAAAATTTCTGGAACTTTACATATGTTATAGTTCTAGGGTTTATGTAGTGCTTTTAGGGTTTATGTAGCATTTTTTGGGTTTATGTTGCGTTTTTTGGTTTATGTTGTGTTTTTAGGGTTTTCATTGCATTTTAAGGGTTTATGTAACATTATTAGGGTTTATGTATCTATTTGAAGCCTTTTTATGGTTTTAATGGTTTATGGTTTTTAGTTATTTTTATGGTTGTTAACGGGTGTTTATGGATTTTTAGGTTTTTCAGGGTTTATATAATGTGTTTTAGCATTGTTTTGGGTTCTTTTGGGTTTTTTTGGTGTTCTTTAGAGTTTAATATGGTTCTTTAGGGTTTATTAGGGTTCTTTAGTGTTTGTTAGTGTTCTTTAGTATTTTTTACAGTTTATTAGCATTTTTATTGTATATTAGGGTTTTATTGGGCTTTTGTTGGCATTAATAGCTTTTTCTAGGGTTTATCAACCTTTTAGGATAATTTAGGATTTATTAAGGTTTATTTTATTTATTAGGGTTTATTAATTTGTATTTTTGTTCATTACGATTTATTAGTGTTTATTATGATTGTTTGGGGTTTATTGTGGTTTATTAGGTGTTTGTTATGGTTTTTTTCAGTTTGTTACAATTTATTTGCATTCTTAGAATTTGTTATGATTTATTTGGGGTTGTTAGGGTTTGTTATGATTTATTTTGGGGTTATAAGGGTTTGTTATAATTTATTAGTGGGTTGTAGGGTTTTGTAGGCTATTATTTGGAGGTTTGTTTAGCTTTTTGTTGCGTTTGTTAATGTTTTTAGTGAATATTAGGGTTTATTATGGTTTAATAGTATTTTTTATTATATATTAGGGGTTTTGGGGATTTTTAGCATTTATTAGGGTCTGATAGAGTTTGTTAGGGTTTATTACAGGTTATTACGATTTATTATTGTTTATTAGGGTTTTTAGGGTTTAATAGTGGGTTTTAGGGGTTATTAGGGTTTATTAGTGGTTCTTTGGGGTTATTAGTGGTTGTTATGGTTTTTTAGGTTTTGATAGGGTTTTTACGGTTTTTAGGGTTTGTTTGAGTTGTTTGGGGTTTTATGAGTCTGTTTGGATTTTCTATTCTTTTTTAGGGTTATTTTAGCGTTTTTTGGGGTTTTTTCATTTTGTGGGTTTTGAAGCATTTTTTGGTTTTTTGTATCAATTGATAGGGATTATGTAGCATTGTTAGTGGCTTTAGTGGTTCTTTAGAGTTTTTAGGGTTCTTTAGGGTTCTTTATTGATAGGGTTTATGTAGCGTTGTTAGTGGCTTTAGTGGTTCTTTAGGGTTTTTAGGGTTCTTTAGGGTTCTTTATTGTGTATTAGGGTTTCTTTTGAGATTTTTAGGATTTTAGGGTGTTTTTATGGGTTTTAAGGGTTTCATAGGGTTGGTTATGGCTTTTTAGGCTTTTTTAGGCTTTTAGGCTTTTATAGTGTTTTTAGCGGTTTTCAGTTTTTTAGCATTTTTTGAGGTTTTTTAGGTTTTTTTGAGGTTTTTTTTGGATTTTTTAGGTTTTTATTTGGTGTTTTTTGTTTTATCATGTTTTTAGGGGTTTTAGGGTTTTAAAGGGGTTTTGTCGGGTTTTGTCGGGTTTGTTAGGGTTTTTTTGTGAATATTAGCGTTTTGAATGGATTTATAGCATTTTTGTTCTATATTTGGGTTTTTAGGTATTTTTGTAGCTTTTATTGGGGTCTAATAGGGTATTAAGGTTTATTACAATTTATTAGTCTTTATTTGGGTTTACTTGTGGGCTTTAGGGTTTATTTGGGTTTATTATTGGTTGGTAGGGTTTGTTAGGATTTATTAGTTCTTATTAGAGTGATTTAGGGGGTCTAAGGATTTTTTAGTGTTTCTAAGGGTGTGGTAGGGTTTCTAAGGGGGGGGGGGTTAGGGTTTTTATCGGTGGTTTAGGTTTTCTAAGGGTGTGTTATGGTTTCTATGGGTTACTAAGGTTTTGTTAGGGTTTCTATGGGTGTGTTGGGTGTCTAAGGGTGTGATAGGATTTCTATGGGTGTGTTAGGATTTCTAATGGCGTGTTAGGGTTTCTATGGGTGTGTTAGTGTTTCTTGGGTTTGCATAGGTTTTTATAGGTTTTCTTGTGGTTTTATAGGGGGTTTTGGGTTTCTTTGGGTTTTTTTGGGTTTATTGGGGTTTCTTAGTGGTTTTGGGGGGTTTTAGGTCTTATTAGGGTTTGTTAAGGTTTTTTAGGGTTTTTTAGGGTTTGTTAGGGTTTTTTGGGTTTGTTGTGTTCTTTAGGGGTTTTTGGGGTTTCTTAGGGTTTGTTAGGATTTTTAGTATTTGTTTGTTTTTGTTAGGGTTTCATAGGGTTTCATAGGGTTTTTCAGGGGTTTTAATGGTTTTTAGTGTTTATGGGGTTATTCATGGTTTGTTAGGGTTATTTAGTGGTTCGTGGTTGTCACAAATGTGTAGAGCTAGTCACAAGAATCAATTTGATATGTGGTAGAGGTAAAACGGACTCTCAGAGCAGAAGTTATGGTCATTTGGAGTACTTAACGTCATTTTGGGACTTTAAGAACGTGATAAGTTGTTCTTATTGGTCACGGATGTGTAGATCTAGTCGAAAGCTTCGATTTGATATATGGTAGAGGGGAAACGGACTCCCAGAGTATAAGTAATGGTCTTTTGGAGGTTTTAAGTACCTTTTTTTGGCCTTAAAGGATGTGAGAAGGTGCTTCAATGGTTATAGGACTGTAGTTCTAGTCACAAGCATCGATTTGATATGTGGTAGAGGCAAAATTGACACCCATAGAAGAAGTTATTGTGAAACGGACACCAGAATCCAATCTTTTGACCATCCAAAGGGATTTTGGGTCTTTTGGGGGGGATGAAGAATCTCAGAAAGGGTTTCAGTGGTTACCACAGTGTGTATATTTTTTCAATCATTGATTTGATATGTGGTAGAGCCAAAATGAACACACGTAGCAGAAGTTATTTTCCTTTTAAATTGAGAAAATCTCCTAGTGCCTAAAAAACTAAGAAACCTGCAACTGAGTAAAATATGCATAACTACTCCTTCGGGTGTCTATTTGAGCATTGTGACTAGTCAAATCCAAACTCGTGAGATGATTGAGGATCATGTTTAGTAGAAACTATGAGAAGATCAATGAAACATAAGATATATTAGTTATGCCACTCCAAAAAAAGTCCAACTTCAAAAGGCCGTGACTTTCGATCCGATTGTCCATCTGTGATCTAAAATATATCAAATCGAAAGTAGCCAAGAGATATATGAATAAGGATGACTTGAACAAAGTTCAAGTCATGTTTGAGACCCTAAACTTCTAGAAACCCACTTGAAGGCCTCCAAAACTCCATTTCTGTGTATAGATCCCTGCCAAATGTTTCTTAAAATCGTCATAACTTCTGATCTGTGTGCCTATTTGGCCTCTGGAATAATTTTTTGTCATAGTATGTTCCATGAGATTCATTTTGACTTTTCACGGAGTGGAAATGGACACCTGAAGAATAAGTTATGGCTTTTTCAATGACTCTGTGATGGAAAGTCATAAGAGATTCAGGCCTCTGAGTGGAAACTTCCCCCCTCCTTCGTGTGTCTAGGGTTTCCATTTTTCACCGCCTTCCTACCTCCTATGGCATGGGTCAACCTTAGCAGTTGTTGTCTTCGCTCGTCTCGACATCATTGGGTGTCAGATCCACGCAGTCGAGATTCATTTTTGGCTCAGCGACAGCTTTATTTCGGCTTCAGGATCTTTCCTCTATTGTAGTCATTGTCAGCTCCGGTACGTTTAGAGACAGCCTCAACTCTCCTGGATTTGGGATCTCAACTCGGTGTTGGATTGCTTCGACTCCGAGTGACTCGGATTCGGGATCTCATTCGGTTGACAGTTTCATTGATTCCTAATCTAGGTCCTCTTTGCAGCTCCAGGTGTGTGGTGATGGATCTAGTGTGCCGGTGTTGGCATTGGCTCGCCCCTGGTTTCGGGATCTCATCATGGCTTCAGAACGTCGTTGGATCAGTGAGATTTCCATTGGCTTTATTGTCCCTGTTAGTTCGGGATTTATTCATGGCGGTGGTGTGCTTGGAGTTGGTGTCCTCAGCATCGGCGGATCTGGTACTTTTCTTGGCTTCGTCCCGCCTCGATGTCAGTCTTGGCGTGCTCCGATTTTCTCGGGGTTTGATCCAGTGGCTTGGATGGGGGAGGACTTTCATTTCAGTGTTTTTTTGGTGCTGATGGAAGTTGTTTTGAGGTTCTGATTTGGTGAATTTGGGGTTGTGTTTTATCTTCTGTGAATGGTAGAGTTGTTAGAGTTGAATTAGAGGTGAATTGAATGGTTTGATGGGGAATCCAGGCATTCTTCAAGGTTTTGCTTTAAAGGAGGATAGGGTTGTTCGTCTTCACCATGCATGACTTTTCAGATTTGAATGATTGATAGGGTATGACACAGATAGCGGTACAGTGCCCATTCATTCTTTCACGGGACTGTTTGCTGAGCAGCCATGCTTTGTTGGAGGTGTGCCTTAATGATGTTGATGCTAGGTGGAGGCAATTCCTCATATTTTTGTTCTGAGTTGCAACCCCTTGATTCTAGTTTTTTATTTTGTGAATGTCATGATGTCCTTGAAGTCTTGGATTCTCCCCCCTTTACCCTTAAAAGATGGATTATCTAAAATCAATAAAAATTTCAGCCATTGGGCCATTTAGTTAGTCAATGACTCTGTGATTTGTTAGGCTTTTCGAGACCTCATTTCTGGCATTTTTGTCATGTCTTATATTTTTTCAAACAACTATAACTTATTATTACTGTTATTGTTATTATTATCATCATCACATCCAAATACACATGCACATGCACGTGCCTTATTATTATATTTTTATTACCATGCACGTGAACATGAAATGAACACGCGTTATTTTATTATCACATGTGTTGTTATTATTATTTTTATTATTATTATTGTGGTTGTTGTTGTTGTTATTGTTATTATCATCACATTCGAATGCACATGAGAATGCACATACACACACATTCAATGCACGTGCGTTATTCAATTATCACATGTGTTGTTAATAATAATAATAATATTATTATTATAATTATTATCATCATCTTCATCATCACAGCAAATGCAATGCATGAGCGTTATTATTTATTACCATGCACATGCACACGTAATGCACATGAAATATTCTATTATCACATGCATTGGTACTACTAATATTATCACCACCACTACTACTATTATTACTACTGTTGTTATTATTACTATAATCGCATGGCAATGTAGATGCACGTGCGTTATTATTTATTATTTATTACCATGCATGTTAACATTCAATGCACTTGTATTATTCTTTTATTATTATTATTATTACCACAATTATTAATATTAATATTATTATTATCATTATCATTATTATTATCATTATCACATGCTAATTCACATGCATGTGCGTTGTTATTTATTATTTATTACCATGCACGTGCAGGTGTTATTATTATTATTACAATTAGTATTATTAATAATTTCATCAAATGTAAATGCCCATGCACATGCTTGTGCGTTCTTAATTATTAATATTTATTTACTATTTAATACTATGCACGTTCACATGAAATTCACTTGCGTTATTCAATTATTATTATTATTATTATTATTATTATTATTATTTGTATCATCAAATACAAATGCATATGCACGTGCGTTGTTATTTATTATTTATTACCATGCACGTGCATGCAACATTATCATTATCATTACATGTAAATGCACATTCACGTGCGTTATTATATATTATTTATTATCATGCACATGCAAATGCAATGCACTTGCGTTATTCTATTATCACATGTGTTATTATTATTTATTCTCATGCACGTGCACATGCAATGCACGTGAAATGTTCTATTATCACATGTGTTATTATTTATTATTTATTATCATTCACATCCAAATGCACATTCATGTGGACTTGGTTTTTATTTATTGTTTATTACCATGCACATGCACATGCACATGCACATGCAGATGCACTTGGATGTGCATTTTTATTTATTATTTATTGTCATTCACATGCAAATGTGCAGGTATATGAACATGCACGTGTGTTATGATTTATTATTTAAACCATGCACAAGAATATGCACATGCACGTGCGTTATGATTTATTATTTAAACCATGCACAAGAATATGCACATGCACATGCGTTATTACTGTTATTATTATTTGATGTATTTTTAGGGATTACTAGGATTTTTTAGAATTTTTAGGTGTTATTAACATTTATTATGGTTTGTTATGGTTTAATGGTTTTTTAATGGTATATTAGCATTTTTAGGGTTTGGTGGGGGTTATTAGGATTTTAGTAGGGTTTATTATGATGTGTTAAGGTTTATTAGGGTTTATTATGGTATATTATGGTATATTTGGGTATGTTTAAGATTTATAAGTATTTATTACCGTTCATTATCGTTTAATAAATTTTAAGAGGGTATATTATGGGGTTTTAGGGTTTAGTAGTGTTTTTAAGGTTTATTAGCGATTTTTAGATTTGTTTGGTTTTATTATCCTTTATTAGGTGTTTATGGCTTTTTAATGGTATATTTGTGTTTTTTGGGTTAAGTGGGGTTTATTATGGTTTATTATAGTGTTTTAAGGTTTATTAGGGTTGACCAGGTATTTTTAGGGATTTATTAGGGTTGACTAGGTATCTTTAGGGTTTTATTAGGGTTTATTAGGGTGGACTAGGGTTTATTAGGGTTTGTTAGGGATTTTTAGGGTTTACTAGGGTTTGTTAATATTTTTATTAGGGAATATGATTTTTTTAGGTTTTTGTTAATATATATAAGCGGTTTTTAGGACCTTTTATGTTTTATTAGCGTGTTTTTAGTGTTTGTGATCATTTTCTATATTTTATTAGGTTTTATTTGATTTTATTATAGTTTATTAGGGTTTCTAGGGATTTTTAATGATTTGTTTGTATTTTTTTTGTTTATTGTGGTTTAGTTGGGTTGAATTAGGTTTTATTATGGAGTGTCAGGGTTTATTAGGGTTGAGAAGGTATTTTGAGGGATTTATTATGGTTTTATTAGGGTTTATTAGTTTTTATTAGGTTTTATTAGGGATTTTTAGGGTTTATTAGGGTTTGTTAGGGGTTTATTAGTTATTTTTGTTTTATTAGGTTATATTAGTGTTTGTTATGTCTTTTTTGATAACATAGCTTTTCCTTTTGTTTGTGAGTATTTTGTTTTTTTTGTGAGCATTTTTAGGGTTTATTAGGTTATATTAGAGTTTATTGTGGTTTATTATGGTTTCTAGGGATTTTTATGGTATATTAGTGTTTTTTGTCTTTATTAGGTTATATTAGTGTTTTTAGGTATTTTTAGGTAATATAGCGTGTTTTTATTGTATATAATAATTATTTATATTGTTTGTAAGCGTTTTTAGAGTTTATTAGGTTATATTAGAGTTTATCGGGGTTTGTAGTGATTTTTTAAGGTATACAAGCATTTTTTCGTTATTAGGGTTTTGTATGGTTTTATTCGGGGTCATTATGGTGTGGTAAGGTTTGTTGGGGTTGAGTAGGGTTTATTTGGATTTATTTATGGTTTATTAGGGATTTTTAGGGTTTTTTGTGGTTTGTTACAGTTTATTTGTATTTATTTGTGTCTATTATGGTTGGTTAGGGTTGTTTAGGATTTCTTTACGTTTTTTTAGGGTTTATTAGGTTTTATTATCATTTATTAATGTTATTAGGTATTTTTGGGGTTTTATTAGGGTTGATTATAATATCTTAGGGTTTTTAGGGATTATAAGGCATTTTTAGGGATTATTAGAGTCTATTAGGGGTTTATTAGGGTTTAATATGTTTGTGGGTTTTGAAGTGTCTTTAGGGTTTTTGTAGCATTTTTAATGTATGTGTAGCGTTGTTTGAGTTTATGTAGCATTTTTAGTGTTTATGTAGCGCTTTTTGGGTTTAGTTAGCAGTTTTAAGTTTTATATAGCATTTTTTAGGGTTTATGTAACGTTTTTAGGGTTTATGTAGCATGTTTAGGGTTTAGGTTTTATGTAGCATTTTCTACGGTTTATGTTGCGTTTTCTGGGATTATGTAGCGTTTTTAGGGGTGATTTAGTGTTTATGTTGCATTTTATAGGGTTTATGTAAAATTTTTTGGGTTCATGTAGTGTTTTTAGGTTTTATTTTGTGTTTTTAGGTTTTATGTAGCATTTTTTAATGTTTATGTTGTGTTGTTTAGGGTTTATGTTACGGTTCTAGGGTTTATGTAGTGCTTTTTGTGTTTATGTAGCGTTTTTTTGGTTTATGTTGCATTTTTTGTGTTTATGTTTCATTATTGGGGTTTATGTTGCTTTTGTAGGGTTTATGTGACATTTTTTGGGTTTATATATCTATTTATTACATTTTTTAGGGTTTTAATGGTTGTTTATGGTTTGTAGTGGTTTTTAGGGTTTTTAAGGGTTGTTAACGTGTGTTTGTGGTTTTTATGGTATTTGATGAGTTTTCAGTGGTTTTTTGGGGGGTTTTAAGGGTTTATTTGTTTTTTCGGGATTGATAGGGGTTGTTAGGGTTTTTTAGTGTGTTTTAGGGTTTGTTTGCTTATTGTAGCGGTTTTTATGGTTTATGTAATGTGTTTTAGCATTTTTTGGATTCTTTAGGGTTTTTTAAATTTCTTTAGAGTTCATTAGGGTTCATTAGGGTTTATTAGGGTTCTTTAGGGTTTATTAGTGTTCTTTAGGATTTTTTATGGTTTGTTAGCATTTTTTATTGTATATTAGCATTTTATTGCACTTTTGTAGGCATTAATATCTTTTTCAAGGGTTTATCAACATTTTTTAGGATTATTTAGGATTTAATAGGGTTTTTTATCGTTTATTTTATTTATTAGGGTTTATTAACGTGTATTTGGGTTTAATACGATTTATTAGGGTTTATTTTGATTTGTTAGGGTTTATTGCGGTTTATTAGGGGTTTTTTATGGTTTGTTTCATTTTGTTATGATTTATTTGGCATTGTTAGGATTTGTTATTATTTATTTGGGGTTGTAAGGGTTTTTTATGATTTATTATGGGGTTATTAGGGTTTTTAGGGTTTATTAGCGGGTTGTATGGTTTTGTAGGCAATTATTTGGCGGGTTTGTAGTGTTTATTTGGGTTTTTAGTGATTATTAGGATTTATTATGGTTCAATAGTGTTTTTTATTGTATATTAGGGGTTTTAGGGGTTTTGTAGAATTTATTAGAGTCTAATAGGGTTTTAAGAGTTTATTATAGGTTATTATGATTTATTAGTTTTTATTAGGGTTTTAGGGTTTAATAGTGGATTTTAGGTGTTATTTGGGTTTATTAGTGGTTATTAGGGGTTATTAGTGGTTTTTAGTGTTTGTTCGGGTTTTTAGGGTTTTTTTAGGAAGTGTGCCATTCTATTATCACACACGTTATTATTATCATTATTATCATTCTTATCGTCATTATTATTATCATTATCATTATTATAATTATCATTATTGTTATTACTATTATTATTATTATTATTATCATCGTCACATGCAAATGCAGATGCACATGCATTATTATTTATTATTTATTATTTATTATGTATTATTTATTTCCATGCACGTGCATATGTTGTTGTTGTTATTATTATTATTATTACTACTACTACAATTATTATTATTATTATATTCACATGAAAATGCACATGCACGTCCATTTTTATTTATTACCATGCACGCGCACACGCAATTCACTTACATTATTTTATTATCACATGCATTTTTATTTTTATTTTTATTATTACTAATATTGTTATTATTGTTGTTATCCTCAAATGAAAATGAAAATGCACGTGCGTTATTATTTATTACCATACACGCGCACATTCAATACATGTGAGTTATTCTATTATCACATGCACTATTATTATTAATATTACTATTATTGTTATTATTATCATCTCGTGCGCTATGAGTTATTATTTATTATCATGCACTGCACATGAAATGCACATGCAAGGCACGTGCGTTATTCTATTATCACATGCGTTGTGGTTATTATTATTATTATTATTATTATTACTACTACTACTACTATTATTATTATTATAATCTCATGCACATGCACATGCACATGCACATTCATTATTATTTATTTTTTATTACCATGTACGTGGACATGCAATGAATACACGTTATTTTTATTATCACACATGTTGTTATTCTTATTGTTATTATTATTATTGTGGTTGTTGTTGTTGTTTATGATGTTGTTGTTATTATTATCATCACATGAAAATGCAGATGTAATTGCACATGCAAATGCACATGTAAATACATAAACACGCACATTCAATGCACGTGCGTTATTCTATTATCACATGCGTTGTTATTATTAATATTTATATTATTATTATTATCATCGTCGTCATCATCACATGAAAATTCAATTCACGTGCATTATTTTTTCCCATGCATGTGTACACATAATGCTCATGCAATATTCTATTATCACAGGCATTGGTACTACTACTATTATCACAACTACTACAACTGCTGTTATTATTATTATCATCACATACAAATGCAGATGCACGTGCGTTATTATTTATTATTTATTACAATGCCCTTGTATTATTGTTTTACTATTATTATTATTATTATTATTATTATTATTATTATTATTATTATCATTATTATTGTCATTATCACATGCAAATCCACATGCATGTGCGTTGTTATTTATTATTCATTACCATGCACGTGCATGCGTTATTATTATTATTATTATTATTATTAAAATTAGTATTATTAATATTATTATCAAATGTAAATGCACATGCACATTCATGTGAATTCTTATTTACTATTATTTATTTATTATTTAATACTATGCACATGCACATGCAATGCACTTGCGTTATTCTATTATTATTATTATTTGTATTTTTAGTATTATTATTGCCTGTATCATCAAAAACAAATGCACATGCACGTGCGTTTTTATTTATTATTTATTACCATGCACATGCATGCGTCATTATCATTATCATTACATGTAAATGCACATACACGTTGGTTAGTATATATTATTTATTAAAATGCACATAAAAATGCAGTGCACTTGCGTTATTCTATTTTCACATGTGTTATTATTATTTCTTCTCATGCACGTGCACACGCAATGCACTTCCATTATTCACTTATCACATGTTTTATTATTTGTTACGTATTATCATTAACATGAAAATTCACATTCATGTGGACTTTGTTATTATTTATTGTTTATTACCATGCACATGAACACTCACATGCACATGCACATGCACTTGTATGTGTGTTATTATTTATTATTTATTATCATTCACATGCACATGCACATACACATGCATTATTTTTTATAATTTATTATTTATTGTCATTAACATGCAAATGCACATGCATATGCACATGCACGTGCATTACTACTACTATTATTATTAGTGGTATTTTTAGGGTTTACTATCATTTTTAGGATTTTTAGTTGTTATTAACATTTATTATCGTTTGTTGGGGTTTTAGGGTTTTTTAATGGTATATTATCATTTTTAGGGTTTGGTGGGGGTTATTATGATTTTATTAGGGTTTATTATGGTGTGTCAAGGTTTATTAAGGTTTATTAAGTATTTTTAGCATTTTATTAGGATTGAGTTGGGTTTATTAGGGTATATTATGGTATATTATGTTATATTTGGGTATGTTTAGGATTTATTTGGGTTTATTATGGTTCTTTATTGTTTATTAATTTTGAAGATAGTATATTAGGCTTTTTTAGTGTTTAGTAGTGTTTATCTGGGTTTATTAGCGCTTTTAAGCTTTGTAAGGTTATATTTGCATATATTAGTGGTTTTAGGGCTTTTAATTGTATATTTGAATTTTTTTAGGTTTTAGTGGTGTTTATTATGGTTTATTATCTTGTGTTAAGGTTTATTAGGGTTGATTAGGTATTTTTAGGGTTTTATTAGGGTTGAGTCGATATCTTTAAGGTTTTATTAGGGTTTATTAGGGTTGAGTACGGTTTATTTGGGTTTGTTAGGGATATTTAGAGTTTACTAGGGTTTGTTAGTGTTTTTATTAGGGTATATGAGTGTAATTTAGTTTTTGTTAATATATATGAGGGGTTTTTATGACTTTTTAGGTTTTATTAGCATGTTTTTAGTGTTTGTGAGCATTTTTAATGGTTTATTAGCTTTTATTTGAATTTATTATTGTTTATTAGGGTTTCTAGTGCTTTTTAATTGTTTGTTTGCGTTCTTTTTTGTTTATTGGTGTTTAGTTGGGTTTTATTAGGTTTTTTTATGTTGTGTCAATGTTTATTAGGGTTGAGAAAGTATTTTTAGGGTATTTTTGGAGTTTATTAGGGTTTATTTGTTTATTTTTGGGTTTATTATGGATTTTTTTGGGTTTATTAGGGTTTGTTATATATTTATGAAGTTTTTTGTTTTATTTGGTTATATTAGTGTTAGTTGGGACTCTTTAGATAATATAGTGTGTTTTTATTGTTTTTGAGAGTTTTCTTTTTGTTTGTGAGCGTTTTAGGGTTTCTTTGGTTATATTAGAGTTTATTACGGTTTATTAGGGTTTCTAGGGATTTTTAAGATATATTAGCGTTTTTTTCCATTAATAGGTTATATTAGTGTTTTTAGGTCTTTTCAGGTAATATAGCGCGTTTTTATTGTTTGTGATCATTTTTTTATTATTTGTGAGCATTTTTAGGGTTTATTAGGTTATATTAGAGTTTATCAGGGTTTCTAGGGATTTTTTTAAGGTATACTAGCATTTTTTTCCTTTATTAGGGTTTTGTAGGGTTTTATTAGGAGTTATTATGGTGTGTTAAGATTTGTTAGGGTTGGGTAGGGTTAATTTGGCTTTATTTATGGTTTATTAGGGCTTTTTAGGGTTTTTGGGGGTTTATTATGGTTTATTAGTGTTTATTAGTGTCTATTAGGGTTGGTTAGGGTAGTTTAGGTTTTCTTAATGTGTTTTTCAGGTTTATTAGGTTTTATTATCATTTATTAGGGTTTATTAGATATTTTTGGGGTTTTTCTAGGGTTGAGTAGTGTTTCTTAGGATTTTAGGGATTATAACGTGTTTTTAGGGATTATTAGAGTTTATTAAGGGTTTATTAGTTTTTAATTTCTTATATTATGGTATATTAGGGTTTAATATTTTTTTAGGGTTTTAAAGCGTCTTCAGGGTTTTTGTGGTAATTTTTTGGGTTTGTGTAGCGTTGTTAGAGTTTATGTAGCATTTTTAATGTTTATGTTTTGTTTTTAGGGTTTAGTTAGTAGTTTTAGATTTTATGTATCATTTTTAGGATTTATGTAACCATTTTAGGTTTTATGTAGCATGTTTATGGTTTAGGTTTTATGTAGCATTTTTTAGGGTTTATGTTGCGTTTTCAGGTTTTATGTAGCATTTTTTGGGGTTCTGTTGTGTTTATGTTGCATTTTTTGGGTTTAGGTAACGTTTTTAGGGTTCATTGAGTGTTTTTAGGGTATATATTGTGTTTTGAGGTTTTATGTAGCATTTTTTAATGTTAATGTTGCGTTTTTTGGGTTTATGTTGTGTTTTTTAGGGATTTTGTTACAGTTCTAGGGTTTATGTAGTGCTTTTAGGGCTTATGTAGCATTTTTGTGTTTATGTTACAATTTTTGGTTTATGTTGTGTTTTTAGGGTTTATGTTGAATTTTTTAGGGTTTATATAATGTTTTTAGGGATTATGTATCTTTTTGAAACCATTTTAGGGTTTTAATGGTTGTTTATGGTTTGTAGTGTTTTTAGGGTTTTTAAGGGTTGTTAATGGGTGTTTATGATTTTTTACTGTATCTGATGGATTTTTAATGGTTTTTGGGGGTTTTATGGGTTTATTTGTTTTTTTGGAATTGATAGGGGTTGTTAGGTTTTTTTAGTGTTTTTTAGGGTTTGTTTGGGTATTGTAGCGGTTTTTAGAGTTTATATAATGTGTTTTAGCATTTTTTGGGTTGTTTAGGGTTTTTTAGTGTTAATTAGAGTTTAATATGGTTCTTTAGGGTTTGTTAGGGTTCATTAGGGTTTAATAGTGTTCTTTAGGATTTGTTACAGTTTATTAGCATTTTTTATTGTATATTAGGGTTTTATTGGGATTTTGTAGGCATTAATAGATTTTTCTAGTGTTTATCAAACCTTTTTAGGGTTATTTGGGGTTTATTTTATTTATTAGGGTTTAGTAACGTGTATTTGGGTTTACTATGATTTATTAGGGTTTATTATGATTTTTCAGGGTTTATTGGGGTTTATTAGGGTTTTTCTATTGTTTGTTTCAGATTTTTACGATTTATTTAGCATTGTTAGGATTTGTTACAATTTATTTGGGATTATTAGGGTTTGTTACGAATTATTTTGGTGTTTTTAGGGTATTATAGGGTTTATTAGTGGGTTGTTGGGGTTTATAGGCTATTATTTGGAGATTTTTGTAGCGTTTTGTCAGGTCTGTTAGGGTTTTTAGTGATTATTTGGGTTTATTATGATTTAATAGTGTTTTTATTGTATATTTCGGGTTTTAGGGATTTTTTAGCATTTATTAGGGTCTAATAGAGTTTGTTAGGGTTTATTACATGTTATTACGATTTATTAGTGTTTATTAGGGTTTTTAGGATTTAATAGTGGGTTTATGGGTTATTAGGGTTTATTAGTGTTTCTTAGGGGTTATTAGTGGTTGTTAGGGTTTGATAGGTTTTGTTAGGGTTTTTAGGGTCTGTTACGGTTTGTTTGAGTTGTATGGGGTTTTATGAGTTTTTTTTTGTTTTATGGGTGTGTATGGATTTTTTATGCTTTGTTAGGGTTATTTTAGAGTTTTTGGGGTTTGGTTGCGTTTTTTGGGTTTTGAATCATTTTTCGGATTTTGTAGCAATTGATAGGGTATATGTAGCGTTGTTAGTGGTTTAGTGGTTTTTTGGGTTCTTTAGGGTTTTTAGGGGTTTTTAGGATTCTTTAGGGTGTATTAGGATTTCATTTGTGGTTTTTAGGGATTGCTAGGGGGTTTTTAGAGTTTTAAGGGTTTCATAGGCTTGTTTATAGTTTTCATAGGCATTTTTAGGCTTTTTAGGGTCTTTTAGCGTTTTTAGCGGTTTTTAGTTTTTTTAGGGTTTTTTGAGGTGTTTTGAGGTTTAATAGGTGTTTTTAGGTTTGTTCTTGGATTTTTTCGATTATTTCAAGTTTTTAAGGGTTTTATGGTTTTATGGTTTTTAGGGTTTTTAGGATTTTTTAGGGTTTTTAGGGTTTTTAGGGGTTTTAGGGTTTTTAGGGTTTTTAGACTTTTTAGGGTTTTTTTGAGTTTTTATGGTTTTTAAGGGTTTTGTCAGGTTTTTCCGGGTTTGTTAGGGTTTTTTTTTGTTATTGTTGGAATTTTGAATGGTTTAATAGCCTTTTTGTTGAATATTTGGGTTTTTATGTATTTTGTAGCTTTTATTGGGGTCTAAAAGGGTTTTTAGGGTTTATTACGATTTATTAGTGTTTATTAGGGGTTAGTAGTGTGATTTTTGGTTTATTAGGGTTTATTATGGTTTATTATTGATTATTAGGGTTTGTTAGGATTTATTAGTTCTTATTAGAGTCATTTAGGGTGTCTAAGGGTTTTTTTAGGATTTTTAAGGGTGTGTTAGGGTTTCTAAGGGCGTGTTAGGAATTTTATGGGCGGGTTAGGGTTTCTAAGGGTGTGTTATGGTTTCTAAAGGTTTCTAGGTTCTGTTAGGGTTTTTATGGATGTGTTGGGGTTTTTAAGGGTGTACTAGGGTTTCTAAGGGCGTGTTAGGGTTTCTTAGGGTGTGTTATGGTTTCTAATGGTGTGTTAGTGTTTCTTAGGTTTTCTTAGGGTTTTGTTAGGATTTTTAGGGTTTTAGGGTTATGTTAGAGTTTCTTATAGATTCTTAGGGGGTTTTAGGGTTTATTTGGATTTATTGGGTTTATTGGGGTTTCTTAGTGCTTCTTGGGGTTTGTTAGGATTGTGACAATGTGATAAGGAAGATAATGGGCCGACATTTATAGTTAGCTGAGGGAAACAAGGCATATATGCCTGGTGCACAATATATGATGACTACAAAAGAGAAGGATCTCTACACAGTATGTGTGTAGAGGGCTGTAATGGATTGTGGTTATTCACACACATATATTCTGGATATAGTATCCTATGGACTAATATAGGTGTAATGTGTATAGGTTGTGATGGCTTGGGGATCCTTACTCAGTGTATGGGCTGTAATGGCTTGAGGTATAATACCTGACGTATGATACACATTATGTGACCTTCGGTGCCTCCTAGAAACTACCTGGTTACTTTTGGTTGTGAGGATGGTGTGGCGCTTCGCCCAAGTGTGTGCGGGAAAGCCTCTGTGGTGCACAAGGAGCAGAATGTGGTGCTTTGCCCAGGTTTCTACGGGCAAGCCTTTTTGGAGAGAGATGCTTAGGACGTTCGACATTGGGGAAAAGTGAAAAACCAGTGGGGAAGTAGTAGTGGGGTACCCTTGATATTCTTTACTATATTCTATATTCTTGTATGTGTTACTTGGTGAGAGTAGCCATAGTGAGGTTGGGAACATATTATACCTGTGTATGTGACGAGTTAGTTTCACTTGTTGTTCAATGTGATTTAGCATGATTTATTTACTTTTACATGAGAGGATTTAGGGAGGATCATACTGAGTATACTGTTATACTCACACTATGTATATATAAACTGCTTTTTAGGTTGGAGATCATGCAGGTTTCTAAAAGCTTGGGGTTTTATGTAAAGACCCGTAAAATTCAAGGGAATTTTTTTCTTAATTTTCTTTGGAATATTACAAGAGCGCGGTTTCTGACAGCACCTGATTCCGAGGCCCGGTGTGCCCGGAATCAATTTTCGAAGTTTGGCTCGGGTACTTTCAGCGAACAAACGAGCGGGAATTTCTATCTTTTTAACCGGTGCCTGGAATCGAATTCCGAGGACACCGATGGAACCACAGCACCAGTAATTTCTTAGTAACTCCTGTTCCGGAGTTGCATTTCCACGAGTGTGGATGATAAAAATTTTGGAAGTTATTTTATAAATATTCTACAAATTTTTATCTTTTTCTAAGTGTTTAGTTCTTGATGGAAGTTTGGTAACCACCCAACCTCCCTTGGGAGGTTAGGAGGGTGGTGGGTCCCACACGAACCCCACCCCTTCATATCCTCTAACCCCTCTCAACTCCCACTTTAATTTTGATAACTTAAGTTTACTTAACTTATGAATTTAATATGGTGAGTTACATGTAAGTTTTTGAAATTCAAACAATTGAATTTCAAATGCTTTGTTGTGTTAATAAAATAAGATTAGATCTTATTTTATTAGGGGTTGGTGTTGGGTTGTTTGAGAGCTTTTTGGAGAAAAAGCTAAGGAACATCTTCTTCCTCGACAAAGAACGCGAAGAACACCGTTCTTCAACGAAGAAATTCTCCGACGAAGAACACGGTTCTTCCGTGACGCCGTAACCGCGACGCAACGTTCTTCTTCCGCGTCGTCTCTTCCGCGACGAAATCGCCGTCAACGACTTCGAATCCTCGCTTCGCGACGTCGACGTTCTTTTCCCGTGACGCCCTCCCTCCGCGACGCTCGTCTTCCGCGGGTCTTTGACGAACACCGTTCCTGAACCGAGGTAGGGTTTTATTTTAATTAATTCTGTTCATGATTCTAGTTTGTCGATCTTCGTGGTTTTTGACTAATTGTTATCGAATAACGAGAGGGGGACGGTCCGCACAATCACGGCCGACCCTCCTCCTTATTTCATGAATGATTTCATTGTGGTTGGTACGAGGAAGCGCGGTGTCATCGCACCACGCGGTTTCATTCGGAAGATATGCGCGGCGCTGTCGCGCCGCGCCGTGGAAAGAAATTCAAGGACACGACATCGTTGTGCCGCGTCGAAGAAAACCGAAGACACCCTGGCCGGAGCGGGGCCACAGCGGAGGGACGCGGTGTCGTCGCACCGTGCCGGACGACAAGGCCGCGGACAGTTCTGGGCTGCAGCGGAGCAAGGTGACCGACGGCCGGGTCGGGCCGCCGGTGTCGGCGAGGAAGGGGACTGGTCGTCGCCGGTCCTGTGGAGGCCGGAACTGGCGGGCCAGGGCGGGCCGGCCGGACCGGTGTGCAACCGGGGGTTGAAACCCCCGGCCGGCTGGCCAAAATGGCCCCCCTTAATTGCGGGGGGCCGCGGTTACACAGGGGGGCAGGCGCCCCCCCCCCCCCCTTTGCCGAAACGGCTCGGCCAAAGGCCGAGCTAGACAGCGCGCTGGGCGCGCTGTCCCCAGCCGGACTGACGCATGGCCGGTCTGCCAGGCTGGGCCGCGCCGGGCAGGGCCGCATCGTGCCGGGCCGGGCCGCGTCGTGCCGGGCCGACCCCGACCGGGGCGGGTCGACCCGGTTCGGGCAAACCGGGGGATCTCAGGCCGGGTCGGTTCGGGCCCGAAACCCCTGTTAACGGACCGTTTGGGTTCAAATGCCCATAACTCGGGCTACGGACCTCCAAACGATGCGTCGTCAGCAGAGACACGATCCTTAGAACGAGACGGTCATTTCCACATATCCCACTCAAGGTTTCGGAATACTTTGACTTTGGCCGAGTTGGTTCGTACACGAAACCAACCGGGCCCTCGGAGCGGAAACGCTCATATCTTGAGCTACAGACGTCCGATTGACGTGCCGTCAACTTTGTTGAGTTCCTCTTAGTGAGACGGATCTTTTGGCATACTCCGCCCAAGGTTTGGATGTAGGTGGAGTACGGTCGGGTTGGTTTTGCTTTAAAAACCAACCGGGCCCCTGGGACGAAAAAGCCAATAACTCTCAGACCGGGCGTCCGATTGACGCGCCGTCTGTTGCGTTGAGTTCCTGTTGACGATATGGAACTTTTGGATACATAAACTCTGGACTATGTGACAATTGATGTATCAGCCTCTCGGCTCATGGAGCGGACCCTCCCGAACGAGCTTGCTGTGTACGAGAACCCTAGTGTTGGCTGCGACTGCTACAGTGACTGCGACGACGACTATGTAGAGATCCTCAGTGGATTCAACAATGACGACTACAGCACTCAGCGATCCTTTGTGGATCAGTGCTACCGATCCTGTGTGGGTATGATCCTGTGTGGGTCAACGCTCAGCGGTTCTGTGTGAGCCAGCGCCTACAGATCCTGTGTGCGTCTGATCCTGTGTGGGTCTTTGTGGGGGTTAGTACCTATCGATCCTTTGTGGGTCCGACGACTTAGATGGATCAGTGATCATCATTATCGTCTTTCGAAGAAGTATACCTGTGTGAGCTGAATCCTGTTTGCTTTCCTGTGTGGATTGGGTTGCTATCCTGTGTGGATTACGTTTTGCTTTCCTGTGTGGAATATGTATACTTTCCTGTGTGGACTGGGTTGTACTTGGGCTTGGTGGATGGAGCGTTTTGGAATTGATGACTTAGGTATATGTATGTGCATATACCTAAACAGTGTCGGTTGTTACTTCGTGATTGTATCTTTCCTTTGTGGTTTATCCTTTGTGGATTTTGGGAGACCTTCAGGGGTATCGGGGTCCCTACTAAGTAGCTTATACTCACCCCTGCATGGGCTATGCCCGCACTACGTTGTGTTGGTTGCAGACGACGGACATCGTTGATCGTGGTTGAGGCTTGCAGATCAGGATGGTACCTGGAGGTGGACCACTGGGCGGGACGCACTCGGAGTGGACGGCGTGACCCGAGGAGTAGTGGAGCTATATGTACCCACCCTTCAGGTGGGATTTCCAGTGGACATCTCAGCGTAGAGGCTTTTACTTTTTAGTTGTTGTTTTCCTTTTCGAGTTGTACTTTACTTTCAGTTTGGGTTTGTATACTGGCCCACTTACTTTCCGCACTTACAGTTGTACTCAGGTTTTACTTAGTGTTTACTTTTTCTGCTTGCTTACTCTGTGGTGCTTGTTTACTTTACAAAGGCAATGACTTCCCTTTTTACCGGGATTTACGCCTTGGTGCTAGTCGCCAGCCCCTGGCCTATGGAAGGCGGGCTTGGGGTAGTCACGGCACGGGCCCCGAGGACGGGTCATGACAAATTGGTATCAGAGGAGTTCGGTTCTACCGCGAACTCTGATCTTTTCTATGTGAAGCAATAGTGTTTAGCATATTGAGTGTAGTTATCAGTCCAGGGAGTCCAGTGTTGGTGCGGCGGCCGACGTTTCCGTACACCAGGACCCTGACTTCTGATTTCCGACTTAATGCGCGAAAACATTGATTGCATGAGTGTTTCAAGTTTTCTTTGTGATTACTTTGTATCAGCTCACCAGGTATATTGTTCTGCCCGTGGCGCACCTGTTTCCTTTTTAGGATGGCCCCACGACGGCAGCCAGCTAGGGTTCTGAGAGTCGATCATGAAGACAGCCCACCGAGCGATGAGGCCTCGGTGCAGGGCCCTTTTTCAGTAGTGGCACCGGCGGTAGCTTTACCCGTCGAGCCACTGATACTTCCAACACCAGCCACTGACGATGCACTTCGCCTCAGCGTACTGCATGAGTTTCAGCGCCAGCGACCACCTAGGTTCCGCGGGGAGATGGACCCCCAGGCTGCCGAGGATTGGCTGAAGGCAGTTGTATGAGTTTTCAGGCTAGTGAGGTCACTAGCAGACCTCATGGTGATCCTCGCTGCGAGCCTACTGCACGCAGCAGCGGGCCGATGGTGGAGCTTGATGCTCCAGGTGCATGATGAGGCATCAATACTTTGGACGTACTTTGAGAGCCACTTCCGCTCGGAGTTCGTCCCATCCACCCTCCGTGTGGTGTGCATTCAGGAGCTTCTTCAGCTGCGGCAGGGCAGCATGACGGTCGCTCAATACACGGCGATATTTACTGATCTCTCGCACTACTCGACCGACATGGTACGAGACCCATTCTTCCGGGCCCAGACCATTGAGCAGGGATTGAGACACGAGATCAGGGCATCGCTGATCTCCCTCAGCATTTCGACTCAGACAAGCGTACTGGAGCGGGCCCTTTTGATCGAGAGCTTTCTTGCTGAGTCTACACCAGCACCGAGACCCACCGCAGGGCGGCACGTAGCAGAGTCTTCTGAAGCAGGCAGTCGACGGATGACTCTTGGGTCCAGGAAGACCAGACCCTCAGGCAGACGACCTCAGGACACTGGCTTAGCAGTGCGGGGCACACAGTGCAGAGTCAGTCTTTCGAGAGGCAGACAGTGCTACTCGTGAGGCGGGCAGGGCCACATGGCTCGTGACTGCCCGACCCGCCGTGCAGAGGATCAGCAGACGGTTGAGGGACCACCGAGGCAGAGGCAGAGGGTCGATCGTGGCGGTCCGCAGGGAGGAGGCGGACGAGGCAGAGGAGCTGGCCGAGCAGCAGGTGGTGGGCGACGCTTTGAGGCTCTACCACCACCACCACCAGGAGGTCCACCCCGACCACAGGGAGCTGGTGGGAAGAGACTGACACAACTCCAGGCAGCAGAGGCCTACGACCACGGCGTGCCCGAGATGATTCGAGGTACTATCTGTGTCTATTCCACCCTTGCTGCAGTACTTATAGACACAAGAGCGAGTCACTCTTTCATAGCCACTGCCCTTGTTCGGAGCTCGGAGATTCCGACAGAGCCGTTGGCTCGATCCTTACGGCTAGAGACTCCTATGGGTGCAGACTCGACGAT
Organism: Viscum album; assembly: GCA_963277665.1. Taxonomy (NCBI): domain Eukaryota; kingdom Viridiplantae; phylum Streptophyta; class Magnoliopsida; order Santalales; family Viscaceae; genus Viscum; species Viscum album. The sequence continues at coordinate 745,842 of CAUJRU010000031.1, read as the reverse complement.
TACGCACTGGTGCCGGCAGTGTGAGCTTACTCTAGGAGGCGAGAGCTTTGGCTGGGATCTTCATGTAGCGGCGTCGAGGCCTTACGACGTCATCTTGGGCATGGATTGGTTATCTACGATCCATGCACAGATTGACTGTTTTAGGCGCAAGGTGCGATGTATACGCACCGACGGGAGCAGGTTCACCTTCACCGGCGAGAAGGGAGCCTTTTCAGCATAGGATGGACTTCCACGGAGGAGAGGACATCCCATCACTCATCAGTTGGCTAGCCTCATCCAAGGATCAGATGACGTGCGGAGTCTTGGTTTTCCTACAGTGGTGGATCAGTTTGCAGACGTTTTTCTCGACGACATTCCAGGGTTACCTCCTCGCAGAGAGGTAGACTTTTATATTGACCTGTACCCCAGGACAGCCCCGATATCGACTCCAGCATATCGGATGGCCCCCGCCGAGCTTCGTGAGCTATGGGTACAGTTGGAGGACTTGCAGGGCAAGGGATTCATCCGACCCAGTGTTTCACCCTGGGCTTCCCCGATTTTGTTCGCCAAGAAGGCGGATGGGAGCTTGCGACTGTTTGTCGACTATCGTCGCCTGAACCAGGTGATAGTGAGGAACAAGTATATGCTACCGAGGATTGATGACCTCTTTTATCAGCTCAAAGTAGCACGATGGTTCTCGAAGATAGACCTCAGGTCAGGCTATCATCAGCTCAGAGTTCGAGATGAGGATGTGCAGAAGACTGCCTTTAGATGTCGGTATGGACACTATGAGTTCTTGGTTATGACATTCGGCGTAACCAATGCTCCAGCAGTGTTCATGGACCTCATGAACAGGATCTTTCAGCCATACCTCGATCTATTTTTCGTGGTCTTCATCGACGAAATTTTGATTTACTCGACGACTGTGGAGGAGCACGCCTACCACTTACGGGTTGTACTAGACACACTCCAAGAGCACCAGCTTTATGGTAAGCTCTCGAAGTGCCAGTTCTAGATACGTGAGGTCCACTTCTTGGGGCACGTCATTTCTGAGGCAGGAGTTGCAGTGGATCCTGCGAAGATCGAGGCAGTGCTAGCTTGGGAGCCACCCAAGACCGTGACAGAGGTTCGGAGTTTCTTGGGACTAGATTGATACTACCGGAGATTTGTGCCAGACTTCTCCAGAGTTGCGGCACCACTATCAGCTTTGACGAAGAAGGGGAAACCCTTCATGTGGTCAGAAAGATGTCAGCAGAGCTTCCAGGAGCTGAGACAGAGATTGACCAGCGCACCTATCTTGAGGTTTCCTGAGGAGGGAGTAGGGTACGTAGTCTACTGCGATGCATCAGGGACCGGACTCGGATGTGTCCTAAAGCAGGAGCGTGCAGTGATCGCCTATGGATCACGTCAGTTGAGGCCGCATGAGAAGAACAACACTACCCATGACCTGGAGTTAGTAGCAGTGGTCTTCGCTCTGAAGACATGGTGACACTATCTGATGGGCGAGCACTTTACAGTCTTTTCTGACCATCAGTGTCTCAGGTACATCTTCTCGCAGAAGGACCTGAACATGAGACAGCGGCGATGGCTTGAGTTCCTCCAGGACTATGACTTTGAGATAGTCTATACTCCTGGGAAGGGGAACGTGGTAGCCGATTCTCTCAGCAGGAGGACGGGCATTCAGCTGCTTGAGGAGGCGACATAGTAGCTAGCCTTTTTGCAGATATCCTTCGTGGATAGAGATGAAGCAGCCTTCCTTCAGTCTCTTACAGTCACTCCTCCACTACTACAGCGGGTCAGAGAGGCACAGCGTGGGGACGCTAACTGTGAGATGCGGCGTGCACAGATATCCTCAGGACAGGCACCAGATGGTTTCTCCTTTGGAGGAGAGCATGACATCCTTTTCAGAGGACGTACCATGGTACCAGTCGCTTTACGAGAGGAGGTGCTGAGAGAGTTTCACAATTCTCCTTTAGCGGTACATCCTGGAGTGGCGAAGATGTACTAGGATCTTAGATGATAGTACTGGTGGCCGAACATGAAGAAGGTTGTGGCAGAGTTCGTTTCTCGATGCCTCACCTGCCAGCAGGTGAAGGCTGAGCACCAGGTACCAGCAGGATTGGTACAGCCCTTGGAGGTTCCGGAGTGGAAGTGGGATGACATATCTATGGACTTCGTGACTGGACTTTCACGCACTTCCAGAGGTCACGACTCCATCTGGGTGATTGTCGACTGACTCACCAAGTCGGCTCACTTCATACCCATAAGAGAGCAGGGCTCAGTGGAGAGCTTGGTACGACTTTACGTTCAGGAGATTGTTCGGCTTCACGGTGTGTCATCATCTATCATCTCTGATCGAGATGCTCGCTTTACTTCCCGGCTTTGGAAGGGGTTTCAGGAGGCGTTCGGAACGCAGATACGTCTGAGCACAACCTTTCACCCTCAGACAGATGGTCAGACAGAGAGGACCATTCAGACTCTCGAGGACACGCTCCGCGCATGTGTCCTAGACTTTGGTCGTAGCTAGGAGGACCACCTACCCTTGGTGGATTTTGCGTACAACAATAGCTACCACTCCACCATCGGGATGGCACCGTATGAGGCGTTGTACGACTGACCATGCAGATCTCCTTTGTGCTGGACAGACCCTGGGGAGTCAGCACTTGTGGGACCGGAGATGGTCCAGGCCACGACAGAGAAGGTCCAGGTCATCCAGGAGCGGATGAGGACAGCTCAGTGCCGGCCGAATTCTTACGCTGACAGGAGGCGGAGGCCACTAGAGTTCGAGGATGGCGACCACCTCTTCTTGCGTGTCTCACCTCGACGTGGTTTACGGAGATTTGGCCGAGGCGGCAAGTTATCTCTGCGCTTCATTGGACCCTTCCAGGTCCTCAGCAGGATTGGTGAGGTGGCTTATCGCCTGGCTCTACCACCTCAGTTGCACCGGGTGCACGGCGTCTTCCACGTATCTCAGCTGAGGAGATACGTGCACGACCCGACGCACATCATTGACCATGGGGAGCTTGACGTTGACGATGGGGAGACTTTGAAGGAGGTCCCGGTGGAGATCGAGGATCGACAGGAGTGGGTCCTACGTGGACCAATGATTCATCTTGTGTGCATCAGATGGCAGCACGGGAACCTCCAGGAGAGCACTTGGGAGCGAGAGGCTTAGATGCATGCTCAGTACCCTCATTTGTTTCCCTAGTTTTGATGTATCTTTACGGGGACGTAAAGCCCTGAGGTGGGAGTAATGTAAAGACCCGTAAAATTCAAGGGAATTTTTTTCTTAATTTTATTTGGAATTTTACAAGAGCGCGGTTTCTGACGGCACCTGATTCCGAGGCCCGGTGTGCCCAGAATCAATTTTCGAATTTTGGCTCGGGTACGTTTAGTGAACGAATGAGCGGGAATTTCTAACTTTTGAACCGGTGCCCGGAATCGAATTCCGAGGACACCGATGGAACCGCAGCGCCGGTGATTGCTTAGTAACTTCTGTTCTAGAGTTGTGTTGTCACTAGTGTGGATGATAAAAATTTTGGAAGTTATTTTATAAATATTCTACAAATTTTTATCTTTTTCTAAGTGTTTAGTTCTTGATTGATGTTGGGTAACCACCCAACCTCCCTAGGAGGTTATGAGGGTGGTGGGGCCCACACGAACCCCACCCCTTCATATCCTCTAACCCCTCTCAACTCCCACTTTAATGTTGATAACTTAAGTTTACTTAACTTATGAATTTAATATGGTGAGTTACATGTAAGTTTTTGAAATTCAAACAATTGAATTTCAAATGCTTTGTTGTGTTAATAAAATAAGATTAGAACTTATTTTATTAGGGGTTGGTGTTGGGTTGTTTGAGAGATTTTTGGAGAAAAAGCTAAGGAACATCTTCTTCCCCGATGAAGAATGCAAAGAACACCGTTCTTCAACGAAGAACTTCTCTGCCGAAGAACACGGTTCTTCCGCGACGCCGTAACCGCGACGTGACATTCTTCTTCCGCGTCGTCTCTTCTGCGACGGTTTTCCGCGACGAAATCGCCGTCAACACCTTCGAATCCTCACTTCGCGACGTCGAAGTTCTTTTCCCGCGACGCCCGCCCTCCGCGACGATCGTCTTTCGCGAGTCGTTGAAGAACACCATTCCTGAACCGAGGTAGGGGTTTTATTTTAATTAATTCTGTTCATGATTCTAGTTTGTCGATCTTCGTGGTTTTCGACTAATTGTTATCGAATAACGCGAGGGGGACGGTCCGCACAAACACGGCTGACCCTCTTCCTTATTTCATGAATGATTTCTTTGTGGTTGGTACAAGGAAGCGTGGTGCTGTCACACCGCGCGGTTTCATGCGGAAGATATGCGCGGCGCCGTCGCGCCGCGCCGTGGAAAGAAATTCAAGGACGCGACACCGTCGCGCCGCGTCGAAGAAAACCAAAGATGCCACGGCCGGATCGGGACTACGGATGAGGGACGCGGTGTCGTCACATCGCACCAGACGACAAGGCCGCGGCTGGTTCCGGGCCACGGCGGAGAAAGGAGACCGGCGGCTGGGTCGGGCCGCCGGTGTCGGCGAGGAAGGGGACCGGCCGTCGCCGGTCCCGTGGAGGCCGGAACCGGCCGGCCAGGGCGGGCCGGCCGGACCGGTGTGTAACCGGGGGAACAAACCCCCGGCCGGCTGGCCAAAACGGCCCCCCTTAATTGCGGTGGGCCGCGGTTACACAGGGGGGCAGGCGCCCCCCCCCCCTTGCCGAAACGGCTCGGCCAAAAGCCGAGCCAGACAGCGCACTGGGCGCGCTGTCCCCAGCCGGACCGGCGCCTGGCCGGTTTGCCAGGCTGGGCCGGGCTGCGTCGGGCTGGGCCGACTCGGACCGGGGTGGGTCGACCCGGTTCGGGCAAACCGGGGGTTCTCGGGCCGGGTCGTTCCGGGCCCGAATCCCCCGTTAACGGACCGTTTGGGTTCAAATGCCCATAACTCAGGCTACAGACCTCCAAATGACGCGCCGTCAGTAGAGACACGATCCTTAGAACAAGAAGGTCGTTTCGATATATCGCACTCAAGGTTTCGGAATACTCTGAGTTTGACCGAGTTGGTTCGTACACGAAACCAACCGGGCCCTCGGAGCGGAAACGCTCATATCTTGAGCTACGGACGTCCGATTGACATGACATCAACATTGTTGAGTTCCTCTTAGTGAGAAAGATCTTTTGTCATACTCCGCCCGATATTTGGACACAGGTGGTGTACGGTCGGGTTGGTTTTGCCTTAAAAACCAACCGGGCCCCTGGGACGAAAAAGCCAATAACTCTCAGACTGGGCGTACGATTGACGCGCCGTCTATTGCGTTGAGTTCCTGTTGACGATACGGAACTTTTGGATACATCAACTCTGGACTATGTGACAATTGATGTATCAGCCTCTCGGCTCGTGGAGCGGACCCTCCCGAATGAGCTTGCTGTGTGCGGGAACCCTAGTGCTGGCTGCGACTGCTACTGTGACTGCGACGACGACTGTGCAGAGATCCTCAGTGGATTCAACGACGATGACTACAACACTCAGCGATCCTATGTGGATCAGTGCTACCGATCCTGTGTGGGTCTGATCCTGTGTGGGTCAGCGCTCAGCGGTTCTGTGTGAGCCAGCACCTACAGATCCTGTGTGGGTCTGATCCTGTGTGGGTCTTTGCGGGGGTTAGTACCTATCGATCCTTTGTGGGTCCGACGACTTAGATGGATCAGCGATCATCTCTATCGTCTTTCGAAGAAGTATACCTGTGTGAGCTGAATCCTATTTGCTTTCATGTGTGGATTGTGTTGTGCTATCCTGTGTGGATTATGTTTTTCTTTCTTTTGTGGAATACATATACTTTCCTGTGTGGACTGGGTTGTACTTGGGCTTGGTGGATGGAGCATTTTGGAATTGATGGCTTAGGTATATGTATGGGCATATACCTAAGCAGTGTCGGTTGTTACTTCGTGATTGTATCTTTCCTTTGTGGTTTATCCTTTGTGGATTTTGGGAGACCTTCAGGGGTCTCGGGGTCCCTACTGAGTATCTTATACTCACCCCTGCACGGGCTATGCCCGCACTACGTTGTGTTGGTTGAAGACGATGGACAACGTTGATCGTGGTTGAGGCTTGCAGAGCAGGATGGTACCTGGAGGTGGACCACTGGGCGGGACGCACTCGGAGCGGACGGCAGGACCCGAGGAGCAGTGGAGCTATCTGTACCCACCCTTCAGGTGGGATTTCCAGTGGACAGCTCGGCGTAGCGGCTTCTACTTTTTAGTTGTTGTTTTCTTTTTCGAGTTGTACATTACTTTCAGTTTGGGTTTGTATACTGGACCACTTACTTTCCGCACTTACAGTTGTACTCAGTTTTTACTTATTGTTTAATTTTTCCGCTTTCTTACTCTATGGTGCTTGTTTACTTTACAAAGGCAATGCCTTCCCTTTTTACCGGGATTTACGCCTTGGTGCTAGTCGCCAGCCCCTGGCCTATGGAAGGAGGGCTTGGGGTAGTCACGGCACGGGCCCCAAGGACGGGTCGTGACATTGTAGGAGCTGTTCAGGATTGAGGATGCAGCTGTTTTACTTTCTTTTGGGTACTTTAAGTTTTTCCCCTTTTAGTTGTAGTATTTTTTCATCACATTCCATTTGTGCACTTAGGTTTCTTTTATATTTCCATTTCTGAGTTGGAGTTGATTGGTGTCTATATTATCTCTCTCTTCCGCATGTGTTCTCTTAGAGGGTAATTCCTTCCATTTGTGTGTTATTATACCCTCAGTGCTAGTCGCCAACCCAGGGCCTACTGAAGGCGGGACTTGGGGGTCATTATCTTCCTTATCACATTGCCAGCCCAAGAAGGGTACACTTTATGGGGTGGGGGTCGTGACAATGCACATTGAAAAAAATGTTTGTGATAACAAATTGTGGACAATTTTAGGTGTCAGTGGAAAATCAAAGGACCATGTTAACGCACGCCGTGATTTGGAAGAAATGGGTTTAAGGAAACAGTTGAATTTATAGTTAGCTGAGGGAAACAAGGCATATATGCCTGCTGCACAGTATATAATGACTGCAAAAGAGAAGGATCTATCTACAAAAGAGAAGGATCTCTCGCCAACCTAGGGCCTACTGGAGGCGGGACTTGGGGGTCATTATCTTCCTTATCACATTGCCGACCCAAGAAGGGTACACTTTATGGGGCGGGGGTCGTGACAATGCACATTGAAAAAAATGTTTGTGATAACAAATTGTGGACAATTTTAGGTGTCAGTGGAAAATCAAAGTACCATGTTAACGCACGCCGTGATTTGGAAGAAATGGGTTTAAGAAAACAGTTGCATTTATAGTTAGCTGAGGAAAACAAGGCATATATGCTTGCTGCATAGTATATGATGACTACAAAAGACAAGAATATAGAATATAGTAAAGAATATCAAGGGTACCCCACTACTACTTCCTCACTGGTTTGCCGCTTTTCCCCAATGTCGCACGTCCTAAGTATCTCTCTCCAAAAAGGCTTTCCCATAGAAACCTGGCCGAAGAACCACATTCTGCTCCTCGTGCAGCACAGAGGCTTTCCTGCACACACCTGGGCGAAGTGCCACACCATCCTCACAACCAAAAGTAACCAGGTAGTTTCTAGGAGGCACCGAAGGTCGCATAATGTGTATCATATGTCAGGTATTATACCTCAAGCCATTACAGCCCATACACTGAGTAAGGATCCCCAAGCCATCACAAACTATACACATTACACCTATAGTAGTTCATAGGATACTATATCCGAAATATATGTGTGTGAATAACCACAATCCATTACAGCCCTCTACACACATATATGGGGAAAACTAACTGATGTGCCTAACGGCACAAATATCTACCAAGATAAGAGAGCAGGGCCAAAGGGGGTATTCATCCATTCATCCTCCCACCGTAATGTTGGGGAAAACACCCCCTAGGTCTCAGAAACTCTAGGGTGTCAGTTTCCCTTACTGACAGGCTGGAGTAGCGTATAGAAACACAAAAAGTACAAAATATACTATAACTCACAACCACACTATGGGCATAAACTAGTCTTATACTCAACTGCAGCTAACGTCTCTCAGACTCCTGGCTACCACTTCTAAGACATGGTATCCTATAAGCATAAAACCATTTAAAGAGATTTATTGGGTTACTTCATTCGCTTTTTATCAATTCCACTGTATGTTAATTGATTCTTCATTAATTAACCATGAAAATTTTCACATTTAATTTCATTTGCATCGCACCCAAATTTAATTGTTCCTTCCAATGATTACAACCTCATCATTATGTTCCAGTAACTCCTTCCCCATGGGTTAACACCATTTATTCAATCATTAATTACAGAAACACCTTCGATATTCCTAGGAATTCTAGAAAAGAATTCTATTCTACTAACACGAGGGGCTCAACATGGTTAGTAGATGTAGTACCCATTGATTCTTTTCCGTATATAGCCAGATCATAGACCATCCTCCCTGAAGAAGCTAAACACGGAGAGCATGTGGCATAACCCGTGCGTCTTCGCCTCTTTCTGAAGAAGGGCAAGCAAGACCAGCTGCCTTGAGTAGTGGGGAAAAGTAAAGCATACAGCCAACCAAAATAAACAGAAAGCATCCAACAATAACATACAACACATTCCATCATCACTGGTGTCCTTCCCAGCACCCACATGCATAAACCGATGCATCTCTCCACTCTAGGCGTCATCCACTGCCACAACCAAAAGGCCTCTATGCCCCCACATATCACTAAAACTATTCAGGATCACATCAGAGCACAAGAAGCATGAATGCAAACATCACATCAATTGGGCCCTTGGCCCTTTAACAATCAAGTGGGTAAATCAGAACCCTTCAACGAATTATCAAATAATCAAATCATTAAAACATCTTTAATTAACATATTTATAATCTGTTGGTTCCAAAATTGGGAACCTAACGAGTAAGCTATCAAAAATAATTATACATGCTTACGATGCCAATTTGATTAACATCAAATTACAATAAGAACCAGTTTCATTCACATGCCTCTTTATCTTTATCCAAAAAAATATCAACAAGTCCCGGTTTATGTTCTTTACCAATTTCCATCAAGGAAAACAGCTAAGCAAAGAAAGCATAGATATCACGCCATCTAGAAAAACAAGAGGCAATAACATACGATCGATACAATTTCATTATCTGGTTCAAAGTATTTATTATGTAAATTCCATTGTCATCCTGTGGGATTAAACATGGTAACAATATAGTTGCACGTAAAGGAAAGAGAATCAACGAATCCCCTGCCTCCAAGGTTTTTGATGAAAACCATGATGGTCGAAGAACGCTCAAGAAACCCGGGTCGATTCTCCAAAAACCTGCCTTAGATCTCTTCTCCTAGCATGATCAATACCAACGCTCATCACATTTGGAATACACACACTTATATCTACCCATAATGGGAATAGATCTAAGAAATCGAGAGAAAAGGAGGAGTAAATCTAAGTAGATCTAAGAAACCAACCAATAACAATCACATACCTCAAGAAACCGGATTTGATTCGCCAACAGAAGCCTTCAGATCGCCTCCAAAATGCTTGGGAGAGGTTCTCCTACCTTTGAGGAAGGGTAATCCCGAGATTTTACTACATAGGGGATTAAACGAGCATGTTAGAGGTGAAATAGTTGATATTAATAATTTTAGGATCTAAATTTAAGTGCCGGCATGGTTTGCTCGCATGGTTAGACAAACCGTGCATTAACCGTGCGGTCGCTACTGCCTTGTCAAACACTCCTTGCATGGTTAGGCCGCATGGTTAGACAAACCATGCACTAACCGTACATTTTCATCTGCATCCAACACCAACCTCACACAGTTTGGCCTCACGGTTTAGACAAACTATGCGCCTCCCATGTGAAATCTATAGCCCTTTAGTTTTCATTAAAATTCCACCCAAACGCACCCCAAGTAACCTTAACCTCCCAGAACACCTCTAACACCACATTTTCAAAAAGTAATGGACTAGAGAGGTCCAGGAAATTACATCAGATACCTCTCAAAACATTCTCATCCTCAAGAATCCAAAACCCTCCTAATGTGAAAACGAAACAGGGTCTGAACAACCACCCATCGAGATACCTCTCAAACGAGAGCAAGCCAAAAAAGAAATAAAGGGAGCCATCTCATAAACATGAAAGTTTCATAACCACAAAAGTTACAATGATACATGAAGAGAGTAAACCATCACACAACTCTGGGTACGGATCAGGTATCTGTGACTCACGTTCCCAGGTACTCACCTCCAAGCCACCGTGTCGCCACAAGACACGAACTAAAGGAATTGAACGCCCATGCAACGCCTTCTCCTTCCGGTCCTGGATCACCAAATGTCACTCCTCAAAGGTTTCCTCATCATTAACATTGATCTCTCCCAAATCGATGGTGTGAGAGTCGTCATGAAGATAACATCGGAGTTTTCATACATGGAAAACATCATGTATCCGACTCATCTGAGGGGGAAGTTCTACTCGATACACCACAGTTCCAACACGAGCTAACACCTCTAAAGGCCCAACAAACCGGGTAGAAAGCTTACTTACACGTCCCGACCTTCATTTCCCATGAAAGTGAGTCACCTTCAGAAACACATGATCCCCAACATTAAACTATAAGGGTCTTCTTATTTGATTGGCATATGCTTTCTGACGATCTTTTGATGTCTTAATACTCTCACGAATCACCTAAACCATCTCGGTTGTATTCTACACTAGTTCCGGTCTACGAATTGATGACTCTCCGACCCCAGTCCAGCACAACGGAGAACGACATGACTGGCTATACAAGGCATCAAACAGCGTCATACCGATGGTGGATTGAAAACTATTATTGTAAGAGAACTCCACAAAGGGTAAGTTCCTCATCCCATAACCTTCAAAATCAAGAACACAAGAGCGTAACTTGTCTTCAATAGTCTGGATGGTTCGCTCTGTCTGACCATCCATTTGAGGATGAAAAGCAGTGCTAAGGCATAGTTTAGAACTGAAATCCTGTTGGAGACCTATCTACACTCTGGAGGTAAAACGGGGATCTCGATCATAAATGTTATTCCTAGGGACTCCATGAAGTCTCACCACCTCCTCTAGATATTTCCTCGATAAAAATCCACTGATCTTGACTCTTTGACTTATATAAAGTGGGACGATTTAGTTAAATGATCCACTACCACCCCAATAGCATCATGTCTTCCCAGAGCTCGAGGTAAACCAGTAACGAAGTCCATTAAGATGTCCTCCCACTTCCACTAAGAAATCACTAATGGCTGAAGAAGACCACCTAGAACACGTTGTTCAGCCTTCACCATCAGGGAGACTAAACATCGAGACACAAGCTCCACAACCGTACACTTCAGCCCAGGCCACCAAAACTGACTCCTCAAGGATCGGTACATCTTTTTCACGCCCAAATGTAATGATAAAGGTGACCTATGGAATTCTCTGTGAACTGTATCACACATCATCAAAGGAACAAAAATCCTTCCATGATACAACACCCTGTGTTGTTCATCCTCAGACCAACAATAAGGGGCCTCAATATAAACAACTCGGTCTCTCTAGACCTCCACCTTAAGATCCCCCAACTGGTACTATTCTACCTTCTGCATTATGGATGAATGTACCATCATCTGAACAAGACTACCTCAACCCCCAACTTCTCCCATATCAAGATGCAATGCTGATAGTTCTTCCATTACTCTCCAGGAATCACCAGATTCACGCACATCATCACTACATGATTTTCGACTCAGCGCATGAGCTACAACATTTCCCTTTCCAGGTGTATAAAATATTTTGCAGTCGTATTCTTCAAAGAAATCCATCCACCGACGCTGTTGTAAGTTCAAGTCACGCTGAGATAAAACATACCTAAATCTCTTATGATCGGTGAAAACCACAAAGTGCTCACCAATGAGGTAATGTCTCCACAACATCCGAGGAAACACAACAACTGCCAAATAAAGATCATGGGTTGCATAGTTGCGTTCATGGGGATGAAACTACCGAGACCCATAAGAAACAACTGACCTCTGCTGTATGAGAACACAGCCTAACACTAGATGTGAAGCATCGCAGAAAACATCAAACTGAACTCCCTCAGCTGGAAGACAAATGAATGGAGCACTTACTAACTTCTCCTTTAGATACTCGAAAGCTACCTGACACTGATCAGTCCATATGAATACCCGATCCTTCCTAGTCAAAGCTATTAGAGGAGTCACAACTCATGAGAAATTGTCTACGAACCTCCTGTAGTAGCCTGTGAGACCAAGGAAACTTCACACCTCTGACACTGTCTTGGGGGATACCCAAGACACAACTACTTCTATCTTCGATGGATCCACAGCTACTCCCTATTGGGACACAACATGCCCCAAGAAACGGAATTCATGAGCCCAAAACTCACACTTCGACAACTTCCCGAACAGCTGATATTAGCGAAGAACTCCCAAAAAGGCTCATAGATGTTGTGCATGCTCCTCTTAAGATTTGAAGTACACAAGGATGTCGTTGAAGAAAACTACCACGAACTTTTACAGGAACTCACGGAACATAGAATTCATCAATCCCATGAATACAGCTGGATTATTCATCATGCTAAACAGCATTACAACAAACTCATAACGCCCATGACGACAACAAATAGTAGTCTTCGTAATATCCTCAACCTTCACACGCATCTGATGATATCCTGACCGCAAGTCGATCTTTGAGAACCAACTTGCACCCTTTAGTTTATCAAATAAGTCATCAATCCGTGGAAGAGGATAACGATTCTTTATTGTTACTTTTTTCAAGCGACGATAATCGAAACATAACCGCAAACTACAGTCGGACTTCTTCACGAACAAAACTAGTGCACCCCATGGTGACACACATGGCCGAACAAAACCACACTGCAACAAACCATCAAGAAATATACATATCTCTAAAAAATCAGAAGGTGCCATCCTATATGGAGACATAGAAATAGGAGACACTCCTGGATGTAGCTTGATCCCAAACTCGATCTCTCGTCGAGGGGGTAATGCTACGACCTCTTTTGGAAAGACATCAGGGTACTCCTCTACAACACTAGGAAACACCAACTACAGAACCATTGATGAACTCAGAATTATCTCAGCCATCATGGACGATAAGTATGGGATGCACTTGTGACCCATCTGAGGATCTTGCTCACCAAAAAACACCACTTGTTCTCCATCAGCACCAAAGAAAATGACCTTCTTCCTAAAGCAATCCACGATAGCCTGCACCAAATACAACCAATCCATTATGAGGAGGGCATCATATGGTTGTACTCGTAAACATAGGAAATCTCCCCAAGAGTGGTGTTTCCCCAACACTAGCTCACAGTCTCTACATATTTCAAACAAGTCATCTCGACCTCCAACTGGTGTAGTCAATGCCAAGGGCACTGGAAGCCTCTCTACCTCAAGTCTCAATTCATGGACAAGGGTAGGTGATATTAAGGAGTGTGTCGCTCCTAAATCAAACAAGGCATACACCAAGGTAGAAAATAAGCAAAGGGTACCTCGAACGACATCTGGCTCGTCTGGTGTTGGCAACGCTAGAGCATGAAGCTGACCAAGACCTTCTCCACAGCCTCTATGAACCTGATGATGACCACCACCACGAACGAACTCTACTCTCAGAGGACAGGGAGCATCATGGGGTTATCCTCTCCCTGCCCCATATACCCTCTACTGATCTAAAGCTGGTGCAACTGGCTGCTACTACCTCGGCTGGAACTACCTCAACAGTGGAACATGGAGCGTAGCGCCTGGTGCATGATGACCGCTCTGAAAGGTGGGTCACTCCCGCTGATTATGGTCACAACCACCACAAGAAAAACAAGTTCTGGATCCCTTGGCATTGGCCTGAGAGTTGCTGCCTCTAGAGATATGAGATGTGAAGGGCTGGGACCTACCCCCGGCTGAACGGAAACTCTTCTGCCCTAAAAACCGGGAACCCCAGACCATAGCCTTGATTTGTGAGGGATCATGATGATCCACCTCTCATGATGATCTTGTCCTGGCTAAATTCCTCTCGACAACATCTTCCCTCACCAGCACCTCAAGATATGTCTTCAGCAAAAATGGGGTGACCTAACTCTAGATCTCTGGACGCAAAGCCTCCTCAAAATGCCTCACCCTGGCCTCCTCATCTGGTAACATGTCTGAAGAATATCGTAAAAAGTTCCTAAAATGGATTCAAAACTCTCGAACAGTGGATCTCCCCTATCAAAGTGTAATAATCTCCTAGCGACTGGACTCCTTCATAGTTGAAGAAAGAAACTTGACTCTAAACCTGTCTCAGAACTCCTCCCATGAGATCGATGATTCCTCACAATCCCCGAGGAACAAGAACCACCACTTCCTCGCTCCTCCACGCAACATCGTCACATCTAAGGACACCCAGTGCTCCTTATGAGTATGTATTGAACTGAATCCTATCTCGACCTCCTCCAACCAGTCTTCCGTGACTACATTTGAAACAGAGCCCTTGTACTTCTGCAGACTTTGGCACTAAAACTCTCGGAGTGTCTTCCTCTAAGTGTTTTCATCGTCAACCTCTACCCTGCGGCGACCTGCAGGAACAGCCTGTTGGACATTTTCTGTGCAAACCTAACGAGGACGTCGACCTAGAGCCATACCTGTAAAATAACTACCGTTACATCTTCTAAACCTAGAATATGGAATATTCAAGATAAATTAATTAATTTTTCTCTTTTTTTCATTTTATGTTATCATATCCCAAGGTCTACCCATTCAAACACAGGCACAAAGAAGAATGATGCATGATCATTTCCTAGGTCTCTACCCTGTAACTAATATCACCTTGTTTAGTAGCCATTGTAAACATAAAGGTTCGTACATCATATCATGGGGGGGCCTAAATTCCTATGTCTTAGCCGGTCTCTAGTGTTTACCTCACTTTCTAAACATGAATGACATTGTTTCCCTACCAACCCATGCAACCTCACCTGTGCCTAACTCCAATATCCATCCTATCCCTCAACCAGAGCTCTGATACCACTCTGTCATGACCCCCTCCCCACAAAGTGTACCCCTCCTGGGCTGGCAATGTGAGAATGAAGATAATGAACCCCCTGTCCTGCCTTCAGTAGGCCCCGGGTTGGCGACTAGCACCATGGGTATTGTAACACACAAATGGGAGGCATTACCCTCTAAGAGAACACATGTGGAAGAGAGACATAAGATATACACCAATCAACTCCAACTCAGAATTGTAAATATAAAAGAAAACCAGGTGTATAAATGTAATGTCATGCAAAAGTACAGCAACTAAAAGGGGAAAAACTGAAAGTACCCAAAAGAAAGTAAAACAGCTGCAACCACAAGCCCGAAGAGCTCCTGCAACCCCAATCTAGTAGAAACCATCTTGATCTCCCACCTACTCCAAGTGACTGGAAAAATATTTTATATACACATAGGGTGAGTATAACAGTATACTCAGTAGGATCCTCCCTGAATCCTCTCGTGCAAAAGTAAAGAAAGCATGCTAAAGCACGTGAACAACAAGTGAGACTAATTCGTCACCTAAATAGGTATACTATATTCCCAACCACCCCATGGCTACTCTCACCAAGTAATGCATACAAGAATATAGAATATAGTAAAGAATATTAACGGTACCCAACTACTACTTCCCCACCAGTTTTCTACTTTTCCCCAACGTCGCACGTCCTAAGCATCTCTCTCCAAAAAGGCTTTCCCGAAGACACCAGGGCGAATCACCACAATATACACCTCATGCACCACAAAGGCTTACCCACAGACACCTGGGCGAATCACCACACCATCCTCACAACCAAAAGTAACCATGTAGTTTCCAGGAGCCACCACAACTCGCATAATGTGTATCATACATCAGGTATTATACCTCAATCCATTACAACTCATACACTGAGTAAGGATCCTCAAGCCATCACGACCTATACCATTACACCTATAGTAGTCTATAGGATACTATATCCAGAATATATGTGTGTGAATAACAACAAGCCATTACAGCCTTCTACACACATATATGGGGAAAACTAACCATTGTGCCTAACGGAACAAGTATCTACCAAGAGAAGAGAGTGGGGACAAAGCGGGTAGTCATCTATTCATCCTCCCATCAGAATGTTGGGGAAAACACCCCCCTAGGGCTCAGAATCCAAGGGGTGTTAGTTTCCCTTACTGACAGGGTGGAGTAGCGTATAGAAACACAAAAAGTAAAAAATATACTATAACTCACAACCACAGTATGGGCATAACCTAGTCATGGACTCTACTATAGCTAACATCTCTCGGACTCCAGGCTTCCACTTCAAAGACTAGGTATCCTATAAGCATACAACCATTTAAAGAGCTTTATTAGATTATTTCATTCCATTTTTATAAATTCCACTATACATTAATTAATTCTTCATTAATTTACCATGAACAATTCCACATTAAATTTCATTAGCATCACACCCAAAGTCAATTGTTCCTTCAAAAGATTTGAACCACATCATTTTGTTCCAACAACTCCATCCCCATGGGTTAACACCATTTATTCAAACATTCATTATAGAAATACCTTCTCATATTCCCAGGCATTCTAGAAAAGCATTATATACTACTAAAATAAGGGGCTCCACAAGGTGAGTAGATGTATTTCCCGTCGAGTCTTTTTCGCCTATAGCAAGAGCATAAACCCATCCTCCCTGGAGAAGCTAAACACGAAAAGCATGTGGCATACCCCACGCGTCTTTGCCTCTTTCAGAAGAAGGGTAAGCAAGACCAGCTTCCATGAGAAGTGGGGAAAAATAAAGCAGACAATCAACCAAAAGAAACAGAAAGCATCCAAAAATCACATCCAACCCATTCCATCATCCCTAGTGTCCTCCCCGACACCCACATGCATAAACCGATGCATCCTTCCACTCTAGGTGTCATCTGCTACCACAACCATAAGGCCTCTATTCCCCCACATATCACAACAACCATTCAAGATCACATCACAGCACAAGTAGAAGGAAAGCAAACATCACATAAATTGGGATCTTGGACCTTTAACAATCAAGAGGTTAACTCAGAACCCTTCAAGGAATTATCAAACAATTAAGTATTTAAACCATCTTGAATTAACAGATTTATAATCTGTTGGTTTCAAAATCGGGAACCTCACCAATAATCCATCACAAATGATTATACATGCTTACAATTCCAATTTGATTAACATCAAATTACAACAAGAACTAGATTCATTCACATGCCTCTTTATCTATAGCCAAACAAATATCAATTAGTCCTGGTTTATGTCCTTTACCAATTTCCATAAAGGACAATATCTAATCAAATCAAGCATAGATATCACACCATCTAGCAAAACATGAGGCAATAACATATGATCGATACAATTTCTTTATCAAATTCAATGCGTTTATTATGTCAATTCCATTGTCATCCAGTGGGCTTAAACATGCTAAAAATACAGTTGAACGTAAAGGAAAGAGAAGAAACTAATCCCCTACCTCCATGGTTTTTGACAAAAACCACAACAGTCGAAGAATGATCAAGAAACATGGGTCTATTCTCCAAGAACCCACCTTAGATCTCTTCTCCTAGAAAGATCAAGACCAAATCTCATCACATTTGACATCCAAACACTTAGTTCTACCCATAATGGGCATAGATCTAAGAAACTGAGAGAAAAGGAGGAGTATATCTAAGTATACCTAAGAAGCCAACCAAGAACGTTCACATACCTCAAGAAAACAGATTCGATTCACCAAGAGAAGCCTTCAAATCGCCTCCAAAATGCATGGGATAGGTTCTCCTACCTTCGAGGAAGGGTAATCCCGATTTATGGCCGCTTAGGGGATTAAACGATCAAGTTAGAGGCGAAACAGTTGAGATCCACAATTTTAGGATCTAAATTTAAGTGCCTGCATGGTTTTCTCACACTGTTAGACAAACCGTGCTCTAACTGTGCGGTCGCTACAACCTCGTCAAACAATCCTCACACAGTTTGGCCACACAGTTAGACAAACCATGTGCTGACTGTGCATTATCTGCTGCCTCCAACACCATCCTTTCACGGTTTGGCCACACGATTTAGAAAAATCATATGCCTCCCATGCGAAAGCTATAGCCATTTAGTTTTCCTTAAAAGTCCACCCAAACGCACCCCAAGTCACCTTAACCTCCCAGAACACCTCTAACACCGCATTTTCACAATGTAATAGACTGGGGAGTTTTGGGCCATTACATACATGACATCGAATTATGACTCAGCATGTTAGTTTTCCAATACGAAAGACCATAAAAATGCTTTTCTTTTTCCAATTGTGACTGTGTTGCCTACCCACAGAACAAATATTACGTACTGGAGGAGCCACCAAATCATGAATTTCATATACTGTGCGAATGTTTTCTTCCTCAATCTAAGATAACATTTTGACTCATATCATGATCTTTGGTGCTAGGCTGAACTCTCTAGAACCATTAAATGCCACTCTGTCCTTTCTGAACCAGTGCTGAGGGGGGAGAAAACGTCTGTGACCCATGTATGCCCATTTTTTTGAATGTTTACGCCATACATATTTTTTAATTTTATTGTAACAAGGGAAACCAAATTCCCAGTTTGTACTCCAGCCTGATAAATTTTCATAATCTGGGAAGTCATTGATTGACCACAATAAAGCAACCTGTAGTTTGAACATTTCATTCGTTTCACAATCATAAGTCATCACACCATCTCCCCAAAATCCATTCAACTCATCAATCAATTGCTGAAGGTAAACATCAATCTTATCCCCCGGATATTTAGGTCCATCAATAAGATTGGAAATTAATATAAATTGTTGATTCATAAAAAGCCTAGGATGAAGATTATATGGAAGCAACACCATGTGCCATGTGTTATGAGTTTCACCAAGAATAGACATGAATGGATTGGAACCATCTGCTGCCAATCCCAATCGGACATTAAGAACATATTTAGAAAAGTCGGGATGTCTCTTATAAAAATCCTTCCATGCATGAGAGTCTGCTGGGTCGGTTAACATATCACTTTCATGAACTCTTTATGCATGCCATATCATTAAATTATAAATTTTAAATGACATAAAAAATCTTTTCAACCTCAGTTTAAGGAGAAATTATCACATTTTCTTTACGGAAATTAGTTTCCCATGTATCGCAATCTGACTTTGATGAGTCTGATTCCCCCTATTCTCTTTCCACCTAGAAGCACCACAAACCGTACAAATATCCAAATGGGCAGTTTCTTTTCTAAACAATATACAGTTGTTTTCACATGCATATATGGTCTCATATGTAAAACCTAAAATCTCTATCAACATACGAGCATAGTAATATGACTCAGGAATCATAGCGTCAACAGGAAGAACCTTTTTCAATAACACCAAATGTATGTCGAATGATGTGTCCGACCAATGATTCAAAGTCTTCAAATGAAACAAATCCACGATAAATGACAGTTTATTGTAAGAAGTACATCCAGGATATAATTCCTTTTTTGCATCATCAAGTGCTTCATAAAACATCCTTGACTCACGATCTGCACCAGAGCAAAGATTTATCTCACCAGTCTAATGATTTTGGATGTCAATGCCTTCAGGATCCAACCCACATACCATTTTAGTAATCATTTCATGCATTGGATCATTCATCCTTGCATCAACATCCATATGAACTGCATCCATATTTTGAAAACAAATATATTCTTCTCCATGATGATTCCAACTATTATAATTTTTTAGAAATCCATTAATGAATAGATTCTCCCTCACAATATCTCTTGTGAATTGATATATGTTAGCACATTTTCTACATGGACAACTAATATAGTCACTTCCCAATCCTCTGGTGAAGTCAATAAACTACATAATTCTGTTGAATTATTCTCTATATGTTCTATTTAGAAGATCAATCCAACTATTATCCATAATAATATCTGTATAACAAACATTTACACAATACTTATTACATTTTCATTTTTAAAATCAACTATATTTAAAATAAATACTAATAATTCTTTTGTGAACCATTGATAAAATAAAAATTTAAGTGAAAGCCCATGTCATACCTAATTGCGATACAAACATGGAAGGGAGGGGAGCCGAAGGCGGTGCTGCGAGGGAGAGGAGAGGTAGTGAAGGGGAGCTGGATCCAGAGTTGGTGCGGTGAGGGAGGGGATGGGCGACGTCGGTGGGGAGCTGGAGGAGAGGAGGTGGTGAGGTGGCGACGGTGCAACATGGGTGGGACAATGAGGGAGGGGACCAAGGAAAACATGGAGCCAGAGTGGAGAGGCAGCAGGGGTGAGGGGACGAGTAGAAACCATACAGGGAGGGAGGGGACCGGGCGGCGGTGGTGCGACAAGGGAGGGGATGGGGGCTGGCGGGGAGCCGGTGCGGATGACGATGAGGGGATGGGGGACGGGCAGTGGGGGGGGGGGGCTGTCCGGGGTGCGGGGCGGGCTGTTCAGGGTGGGGGGAGGGCTGTTCGGGGTGCAAGGGTGCTGTCCGGGGTGCGGGGGGGGGGGAGGGGTGGATGTCCAGGGTGGGAGGCTATCCGGGGTGCGGGGGGCCCGTCCGAGGTGGGGGGGGGAGTGCCGAGGGGGCGGAGGGCTGAGGGAGGTGGGTGGAGGCTGGGGGTGGAGGTCAGAGGGGAGAGGGGTAGGAGACCGGAGGGGGCGGAGGGCAGAGGGACACTGGAGGGGACGGAGAGCAGGGCGGAGGATGGCCAGAGGGAGGAGGGTGGTCAAAGGGCGGGTGGAGCTGGAGGGCAGAGGGTGGAGGGCGGGCGGAGGGTAGAGGCCGACGAGGGCGGAGGGTGGCGGGCATAGGGCGGAGGAGGGCGACAAGGGTGCACGGTGATGGGGGTCGCAGGGGATGGTGGAGGGAAGTGGGCAACAACAGGGGAGGGCACACGACGAGGTCGAGGGCGAGGGGAGGCGGGCTCGTGAGGGGTGGGGGCACCGAAGCCCCCCCTTTTTTGCAAGATCAGCGACCTCCATAGGCGGTCGCTCGTGTCAGGGGGATTCAAAGCCCAATATTGTTGTAGTTCCCTAATACACTATAATATAAAAAATTAATCCTTAATAAACCCCTAATAAACTCTAATAATCACTAAAAACACCTTGTAATCCCTAAAAACCCTAAGAAACTCTACTTAACCCTAATAAAACCCCAAAAATACCTAATAAACACTAATAAATGATAATAAAAACTAATAAACTCTAAAAACACGTTATGAAAACCTAAACAACCCTAACCAAACATAATAGACAATAATAAACACTAACAAACCCTAAAAAACCCCAACCAAAACCTAAAAAGCCCTAACAAACCATAAATGAAGCCAAATAAACCCTACATTACCCTAATAAAACGTAACACACCATAATAACCCTTAATAATACCCTACAAACCCAAATAAAGAAAAAAAATGCTAGTACACCTTAAATAAATCCATAGAAACCCTGATAAACTCTAATATAACCTAATAAACCATAAAAATGCTCACAAATAGTAAAAAAATGATCACAAACAATATAAATTCACTATATTACCTAAAAAGACCTAAAAACTCTAATATAATCTAATAAAGACAAAAAGGCTAATATACAATAAAAATCCTAAGAAACCCTAATAAACCATAATAAACTCTAATATAACCTAAGAAAAACTAAAAATGCTCACAAACAATAAAAACACGCTATATTATTTAAAAAGACCTACCAAACAATAATATAACCTAATAAAACAAAAAAAACTAATAAACCCCTAACAAACTCTAATAAACCCTAAAAATCCCTAATAAAACCTAATAAAAACTAATAAACCCGAATAAAACCCTAAAAATACCTTCTCAAACAAAATAATCCTTGACACACCATAACAAAACCTAATAAAATACAACTAAACCCCAATAAAAAAACACAAACAAACCATTAAAAAGCCCTAGAAACCCTAATAAACCATTATAAATTCAAATAAAATCTAATAAACCATAAAAAATGCTCATAAAAACTAAAAACATGCTAATAATCCTAAAAAGTCATAAAACCCCTCATATATATTAACAAAAACTAAAAAACACTCATATAACCTAATAATAACACTAAAAAACAGTAGTAAACCCTAAAAAACCCTAACAAACCCTAATAAACCATACTAAACCCTAATAAACCCTAATAAAACATTAAAGATACCGGCTCCACCCTAATAAAACCCTAAAAATACCTACTCAACCCTAATAAACCTTAACACACCATAATAAACCCCACTAAACCCAATAAAAATGCAAATATAACATTAAAAAGCCCTAAAACCCCTAATAATTACTAATAAAACCAAAAAAAGCTTAATAGTGCTAATAAACCTGAATAAATACTACTAAACACTAAAAAACCCTAACATAACCATTTAAAAACTAATAAACCAAATTGAACCATAATAAACCCTAATAAATCCAAAACATACCCAAATATACCATAATATACCATAATATACCCTAATAAACCCATCTCGATCCTAATAAAACCCTAAAAATATCTAATAAACCCTAATAAACCATGACACACCATAATAAACCCTAATAAAATCATAATAACCGCCACCAACCCCTAAAAAAGATAATATACCATTAAAACCCCTAAAACCATAACAAACCATAATAAATGTTTATAACACCTAAAAATCCTAAAAACTGATAGTAAACCCTAAAAATACCTCTAATAATAATAGTAGTAATAATGCACGTGCATATGAATATGCATGTTAATAGTTTAAATAATAAATCATAATGCACGTGCATGTGCATATGCCTGCACATTTGCATGTGAATGATACTAAATAATAAATTATAAATAATAACACATGTGAATTGCATGTGTATGTGCATGTGCAAGTGAATGATAATAAATAATAAATAATTACGCACATACAAGTCCATGTGCTTGTGCATGTGCATGTGCATGGTAATAAAAAATAAATAATAACCTAGTCCACATGAATGTGCATTTCCACGTGAATGATAATAAATAATAAATAATAACACATGTGATAATAGAATAATCCACATGCATTGCGTGTGTATATGCATTAGAATAAATAATAATAACACATGTCATAATAGAATAATGCAAGTGCATTGAATTTTCTTGTTCATGATAATAAATAATATATAATAATGCATGTGCATGTGCATTTTCATGTAATTATAATGATAATGACACATGCATGTGCATGGTAATAAATAATAAATAAAAATGTACGTGCATGTGAATTTCTATTTGATGATACAAACAACAACAACATCAACCACAACAATAATAATAATAATAGAATAACGCAAGTGCATTTCATGTGCATGTGCATAGTAGTAAATAAAAAATAAAAAATAATAAATAAGAACGCACATTAATGTGCATGTGCATTTACATTTGATGATAATATTAATAATACTAATTGTAATAATAGTAATAATAATAATGCATGCACGTACATGGTAATAAATAATAAATTACAATGCACATGCATGTGCATTTTCATGTGATAATGATAATAATAATGATAATGATAATAATAATAAAAATAATAAACTGTGATAATAATAATAATAAAATAATAATACTATTGCATTGCATATGCACATACATGGTAATAAATAATAAATAATAACACACGTGCATCTATATTTGCATGTGATGGTAGTAATAATAACAGCAGTAGTAATAATAGTAGTAGTGGTGGGTAAAATAGTAGTAGTACTAATTCATATGACATGAACTTTGTTCAAGTTAGCATTCTTGGTAGATCTCTTCGCTGCCATCGATTTGATATGTGGTAGAGCTCAAATGGACAACCCGAGTGAAAATTATGTCCGTTTGATGTTGGACTTTTTTGGAGTGGTATAATGAATATATTTTCTTTTTCTTTGATCTTCTCACAGTTTTGATTAGACTTGGTCCTCACTCATCTCATGAGCTTCAATTTTACTAATCACATCATTCAAATGGACACACGAAGGAGAAGTTATGCCAATTTTAGTGAGTTGCAAGTTTCTTAGTATTTTAGGCACTAGGAGGGTTTCTCAATTTAAACCGACAATAAATTATGCTACGTGTGTTCATTTAGACTCTACCATATATCAAATCAAATATTGGGAAAAGATACACACTCTGGTAACCACTGGAACCCTCTCTTACATTCTTTAACCCCCAAAAAGACCTAATATCCCTTTGGATGGTCAAAAGATTGGCTTCCGGTGTCCGTTTTGCAATAACTTCTTCTATGGGTGTCTTTTTTGCCTCTACCACATATCCAATCGAATATTTAGAATAGACCTACACTCCTCTAACCAGTGAATCACCTTCTCACATCCTTGAAGGCCCAAAAAGGTACTTAAACCCTCCAAAAGACCATAACTTCTACTCCGGGAGTCCGTTTTGCCTCTACCATATATCAAATTGAAGATTTTGACTAGATCTACACATCTGTGACCAATAGGAACACCTTATCACGTTCTTAAAGACCCAAAAAATCCTTACATCCTCCAAATGACCATAACTTCTGGTCAGGGTGTCCGTTTCACCTCTCCACATATCAAATTAAAACTTGCGACTATCTCTACAAATCTGTGACAACCCTGGAAAACTAAATTACCATAAGAAACCATGAATAACCCCGTAAACACTAAAAACCATTAAAATCAATGAAAAACCCTAAAAACCCTAACAAACCCTAACAAAAACTATCAAACCTTAAAAAACCCTTACAGACCCCAAAAAACCCTAAAAACATAACAAACCATAAAAACCCGAACAAACCAAAAAAATCCCTAACACACCCCAAGAAGCACTAAGAAACCCCAATAAACACAAATACACGATGAAACCAGAAGAAAACCCAAAGAAACCATAATAAACCCTAACATAACCCAAAAAACCACAACAAAACCCTAAGAAAACCATAGAAACACTAAAACACCCTTAGAAACCCTAACACGCCCTTAGAAACTTGAACGCACCCATAGAAACTCTAGCACACCCTTAGAAACCCCAACGCACCCATAGCAACTCTAACACAACATTAGAAACCCTTAGAAACCATATCACACCCTTAGAAACCCTAACCTGCCCTTAAAAACCCTAACCCACCCTTAGAAACCCTAACACACCCTTAGAAACCCTAAAAACCCCTTAGACACCCTAAATCACACTAATAAGAACTAATAAATCCTAACAAACCCTACTATCCAATAATAGACCATAGTAATCCCTAATAAACCCTAAAGCCCACTATTAAGCACTAATAAACACTAATAAATCGTAATAAACCCTTAAAACCCTATTAGCCCCCAATAAAAGCTACAAAATACCAAAAAACCCAAATATACTACAAAAACGCTACTAAACCATTCAAAATGCAAATATTCACAAAAAACCCTAACAAACCCGGTAAAACATGACAAAACCCTAAAAAACCATAAAAACCCATAAAAACCCTAAAAACCCTAAAAACCCAAAAAACCGTAAAAAAATCTTAAAAACACCTAAAAACCAAAAAAACCCTAAACACCTAAAAAACTGAAAAAACCGAAAAAACCAAAAAAAAACCTAAAAACCCCTAAAAAACATTAAAAAACCTCAAAACCCTTAAAACCATAAAAACCACTCAAAATGCTAAAGCACCCCTAAAAAGCCTGAAAATGCCTAATAAAACCATAACCAACACTATGAAACCCTTAAAAACCCTAGAAACACCCTAACAAACCCTAAAAACCTCAAAAGAAACCCTAATACACCCTAAAGAACCATAAAACCTTAAAAACCCGAAAGAACCCTAACAAACCACTAAAGCCACTAACAATGCTACATATACCCAATCAATTGCTACAAAAACCAGAAAAATGCTTCAATACCCACAAAATGCAACAAAACCCCAAAACACTAAAATAACCCTAACAAAGAATAAAAAAAATCCAAACACACCTATAAAACCCAAAAAATGCATAAAACCCCAAACAAATCAAACAAACTGTAACAAACCCTAAAAACCTAACAAACTTAACAAGCCCTATCAACCACTAATAACCCCTAAGAACTACTAAAAAACCCTAATAACCCCTAACCCACTATTAAACCCTAAAAACCCTAATAAACACTAATAAATCGTAATAACCTGTAATTAACCCGAACAAACTCTATTAGACCCAACTAAATGCTACAAAATCCCTAAAACCCCTAATATACAATAAAAACACCATTAAACCATAATAAACCCTAATAGTCACTAAAAACCCTAACAAACCTGACAAAACACTATAAAAACCTCCAAATAATAGCCTACCAAACCCTACAACCCACTAATAAACCCTACCAAACCCTAATAACCCCAAAATAAATCGTAACAAACCCTAAAAAACCCCAAATAAATCATAAAAAATCCTAATAATGCCAAATAAATCATAACAAACTGAAACAAACCATAACAAACCCCTAATAAACCATAATAAGCCCTAACAAATCATAGTAAACCATAAAAAATTGTAATGAACCCAAATACACATTACTAAACCCTAATAAATAAAATAAACCCTAATAAATCCTAAATAACCCTAAAAATGTTGATAAACCCTAGAAAGAGCTATTAATTCCTACAAAAGCCCAACAAAACCCTAATATACAAAAAAACAGGTAATAAATTGTAACGAATCCTAAATAATACTAATAAACCCTAAAGAACCATATTAAACTCTAAAGAACACAAAAAAACCCTAAAGAACCCAAAAAATGCTAAAACACATTATATAAACCCAAAAAACAACTACAATAACCAAACAAACCATAAAAAAAACTAAAAACCCTAACAACCCCTATCAATCCCAAAAAAACCCCATAAACACCCCCCCTCAAAACCCATTAAAAAGCCATCAAATACCATTAAAAACCATTAACACCTGTTAACAACCCTTAAAACCCCTAAAAACTACAAAACATAAACAACCCTTAAAACCCTAAAAAAGGATTCAAATAGATACATAAACCCTAAAAACGTTACATAAACCCTTAAAAATGAAACAAAAACACTAAAAACGCAACTTAAACCTAAAATCGAAACATAAACCCAAAAAACACTACATAAAACCTAAAATAACTATATAAACTCTAGAATTGTAACGTCAACCCTAAAAAACACAACATAAACCCTAAAAACAAAACATAAACATTAAAAAATGCTACATTAAACCTAAAAATAGAATATAAACCCTAAAACACTACATAACCCTAAAAATGTTACATAAACACTAAAAAATTCAACATAAACACTACATCACCCCTAAAAATGCTACTTAAACCCAGAAAATGAAACATAAACCCTAAAAAATGCTACATAAAACCTAAACCCTAAACATGCTACATAAACCCTAAAAACATTACATAATCCTAAAAAATGATACATAAAATCAAAAACTGCTAAATAAACCCTAAAAATGCTACATAAACACTAAAAAGGCAACATAAACTCTAACAATGCTACACAAACTCAAAAAAAAATGCTACAAAACCCATAAAGATGCTTTAAAACCCTCAAAAATATTAAACCCTAATATACCATAATATAAAAAAATTAAACACTAATTAACCCCTAATAAACTCTACTAATCCCTAAAAACAACTTATAATCACTAACAAACCCTATGAAACTACACTCAACCCTAATAAAACACTAAAAATACCTAATAAACCCTAAAAAATGGAAATAAAACCTAATAAACCCTAAAAACGCGTTAAGAAAACTTAAAAAACCCTAACCAACCCTTATAGACACTAATAAAAACTAATAAACCCTAATAAACCCCAAAAAAACCCTAAAAATCCCTAATAATCCATAAATGAATCCAAATAAACCCAACTCAACCCTAACAAACCTTAACACACCAAAATATCCCATAATAAAACCCTACAAAACCCTAACAAAGAAAAAAAATGATAGTATACCTTAAAAAGTCCATAGAAACCCTGATAAACTTAATATAACCTAATAAACCCTAAAAATTCTCACAAACAATAAAAAAACGATCACAAACAATAAAAATGTGCTATATTACCTAAAAAGACCTAAAAACACTATTATAACCTTTAAAGACAAAAAGGATAATATACCTTAAAAATCTCTAGAAACCATAATAAACCATAATAAACTCTAATATAAGCTAAGACGCCCTAAAAACGATAACAAACAAAAACAAAATGCTCACAAACAATAAAAACACACTATATTATCTAAAAAGACCTAACAAACACTAATATAACCTAATAAAACAAAAAAACTAATAAACCCCTAAGAAACCCTAATAAACCCTAGAAATCCCTAATAAACCCTAATAACAACTAATAAACCCTAATAAAACCCTAAAAATACATTCTCAGCCCTAAAAAACCTTGACACATCATAACAAAACCTAAAAAAACGAACTAAACCACAATAATCAAAAAAACGCAAACAAACCATTTAAAATCCCTAGAAACTCTAATAAACCATAATAAATTCAAATAAATGCTGATAAACCATTAAAAATGCTCATAAACAATAAAAACATGCTCATAAAACCTAAAAAGTCATAACCACCACTCATATATATTAACAAAAACTAAAAAACACTCATATACCGTAATAAAAAGACTAACAAACCCTAGTAAACCCTAAAAAACCATAACAAACCCTAAAAAACCGTACTCAACCCTAATAAACCCTAATAAAACATCAAAGATACAGACTCAACACTGATAAAACCCTAAAAATACCTACTCAACCCTAATAAACCTGAACACACCATAATAAACCATAATAAACCCTAATAAACCCCACTAAACCCTAAAAAACACAAATATAGCATTTAAAAGCCCTAAAACCCATAATAAATGCTAATAAAACCTATCAAAGATTAAATGCGCTAATAAACCATAATAAACACTACTAATCACTAAAAAAACACTAACATACCCTCTTAAAATTTAATAAACCATATTGAACCATAATAAACCCTAATAAATCCTAAACATACCCAAATATACCATAATATATCATAATATACCCTAATAAACCCAATTCAATCCTAATAAAACCCTAAAAATACCTAATAAACCCTAATAAATCTCAACACATCATAATAAACCCTAATAAAATTCTAATAACCCCCATGAAACCCTAAAAAATGCTAATATACCATTAATAAACCCTAAAACCCTAACAAACCATAATAAATGTTAATAACACCTAAAAAATCCTTAAAAATGATAATAAACCCAAAACATACCTCTAATAATAATAGTAATAATAATGCACATGCATGTGCATGTTCATATGCACGTGCATGGTTTAAATAATAAATCATAACTCACAGGCATGTGCATATGCCTGCGTATTTGCACGTAAAGGATAATAAATAATAAATTATAAATAATAACGCATGTGAATTGCAATTGTATGTGCTTGTCCATGTGAATGACAATAAATAATAAATAATTACTCACATACAAGGGCATGTGCATGTGCATGTGCATGGTAATAAACAATAAATAATAACCAAGTCCACATGAATGTGCATTTGCATGTGAATGATAATAAATAATAAATAATAACACATGTGATAATAGAATAATGCACATGCATTGTGTGTTCACTTGAATTAGAATAAATAATAATAACACATGTGATAATAGAATAACGCAAGTGCATTGAATTTTCACGTGCATGATAATAAATAATATATAATAACGCAAGTGCATGTGCATTTAAATGTAATGATAATGATAATGACCCATGCACGTGCATGGTAATAAATAATAAATAACAACGCATGTACATGTGAATTTTTATTTGATGATACAAACAACAACAACAAAAACAACAACAATAACAATAGAATAACGCATGTGCATTTCATGTGCATGTGCATAGTAATAAATAATAAATAAATAATAATAAATAAGAATGCACATGCATGTGCATGTGCATTTACATTTGATGATAATATTAATAATACTAATTTTAATAATAATATTAATAATAACGCATGCACGTGCATGGTAATAAATAAAAAATAAAAATGCACATGTATGTAAATTTACATTTGATAATAATAATGATAATGATAATGATAATAATAATAATAATAAAATAAAAAACTATGATAATAATAATAAAAATAATAAAATAATAATACAAGTGGATTGCATATGCACGTACATGGAAATAAATAATAAATAATAACACAAGTGCATCTACATTTCATGTGATGATAGTAATAATAACAGCAGTAGTAATAATAGTAGTAGTAGTGGTGATAATAGTAGTAGTACTAATGCATATGATAATAGAATATTGCATGTTCATTACGTGTGCATGTGTATGGTAATGAATAATAACTCATGTGCATTGCATTTTCATGTGATGAGGATGATGATAATAATAATAATATTAATAATAACAACGCATGTGATAATAGAATAACACATGTTCATTGAGTGTGCATGTATGTTCATTTGGATATTCATTTTCATGTGATGATAACAACAAAAACAACAACAACAACAACAACAACAGCAATAACAACAACAACAACCACAATAATAATAATCAAAATAATAAAAAGAAAGCATGTGATAACAAAATAACGTGTGTGCATTTAATTTCCATGTGCATGGTAATAAAAATATAATAATAACACCAGTGATTGTGCATGTTCATTTTCAGGAGATGATGATAATAATAATAATAATAATAACAATAATAATAAGTTATAGTCGTTTGAAAAAACAACATACAAGACAAAAGTTCTAGAAATAGTGTCTCGAAAAACCTAACAAATCAGAGAGTCATTAAAAAAGGCATAACATCTTCTTTAGGTGTCCATTTCACTCCATGAATAGTCAAACTAAATCTCATGGAATAAACTACGATAAAAATAGGTTTTAGAGGCCGAACATACACATAGATCCGAATTTTTGACCATTTTAAGAAGCATTTGACAGGGACCCGGACACAGAAATGGAGTTTTGGAGGCCTTCTGATGGTTTTTTAGGATTTTAGGTTCCCAAAGTGTCTTAAACATTTTTCAAGTTATAATTATATGTAGATATATTTGCTGCATTCGATTTGATATGTGGTAGAGCTCAAACGGACAATTGGAGTGAATGTTATGGCCGTTTGAAGTTAGTCATTTTTGGAGTGGTATAAGTAATATATCTCCGGTTTTTTGATCTTATCAATGTTTTTATTAGACTTGGTCCTCACTCATCTAATGAGATTCAATTTTACTAGTCACAGCGCTCAAATAGACACCCGAAGGAGAAGTTATACCTATTTTAGTGAGTAGGGGGTTTCTTAGGTTTTTATGCGCTAGGAGGGTTGATCAATTTAAAACGATAATAACTTCTGATATGTGTGTTTATTTTGGCTCTACCACATATCAAATCGAAGATTGTAAAAATAGACATATTTTGGTAACCACTGGAACCCTTTCTGACATTCTTCAACCCAAAAAAAGACCCAAAATCCCGTTGGATTGTCAAAAGATTGGCTTCAGGTGTCCGTTTTTCAATAACTTCTTCTATGGGTGTCCGTTTTACCTCTAACCCATATCAAATCGAAGCTTGAGACTAGACCTACACTCCTTTAACCACAGAAGCACATTCTCACATCCTTGAAGTCCCAAAAAGATACTTAAACCCTCAAAAATACCATAACTTTTACTCCGGGAGTCTGTTTTGCGTCTACCATATATCAAATTGAAGCTTTCGGCTAGATCTACACATCTGTGACCAATAGGCACACCTTATCAGGTTATTAAAGACCCAAACAGTCCTTATGTCCTCCAAATAACCATAACTTCGGCTCTGGGTGTCCGTTTCACCTCTACAACATATAAAATTAAAGCTTACGACTAGCTCTACACATCAGTGACAACCATGAACAACTAAATAAACCAAAAAACCATGAATAACCCCATAAACACTAAAAACCATTAAAAATCACACAAAACCCAAAAAAAACTAACAAACCCTAAAAAACACTAACAAATCCTAACAAACCCTAACAAACCCAAACAAACTCCAAAAAAACCTAAAAAACATTATAACCCCTTAAAAACCATAACAAACTCTAACAATCCCTAACAAACCCCAAGAAGCACTATGAAACCCCAATAAACACAAAAAACAAGAAGAGACCCAAACAAATACCTAAGAAACCATACGAAACCCTAAGATAACCCTAAAACCCTAACAAAACCCTAAGAAAACCTAAAAAACACTAATACAATTTCGATTTGATATGTGTTAGAGATCAAATGGACAATCGGAGTAAAAGTTATGGTCATTTGAAGTTGGACTTTTTTTGGAGCCGTATAACTAATATATCTTCTATTTCTTTGATCTTCTCACAATTTCGATTAGACTTGGTCCTTAGTCATCTCACGAGATTCTATTTTAAGTGTCATAGTGCTCAAACAGACTTTCAAAGTAGAAGTTATGCCTATTTTAGTGAGTTGTAGGTTTCTTATCTTTTCAGGTGCTAGGAGGTTTGCTTAATTTAAAACAACAATAACATCTCTTATGTGTGTTCATTTTGGCTCTACCACATATCAAATCGAATATTGTGAAATGATGCACACTCTGGTAACCACTGGAACCCTTTATGACATTATTCAACCCCCCAAAAGAACAAAAATCCCTTTGGATGGTCAAAATATTGGCTTCTGGTGTCCATTTTGGAATAAAATATTCTATGAGTGTCTATTTTTCCTCATCCACATATCAAATAGAAGCTTGAGACTAGACTTACACACCTATAACCACTGAAGCACCTTCTCACATCCTTGAAGGCCCAAAACGGTACATAAACCCTCCAAAAGTCCATAACTTCTACTCAGGGAGTCCGTTTTGCCTCTACCACATATCAAATTGAAGATTTAGACTAGATATACACATCTAGGACCAATAGGAACTCCTTATCACGTTCTAAAAGACCCAAAAGGTCCTTAAGTACTCCAAATGACCATAACTTATGCACTAGGTGTCCGTTTCACCTCTACCACATATCATATTGAAGCTTGCGACTAGCTCTACACATTTGTGACAACTATGAACCACTAAATAACCCTAACAAACCATTAATAACCCAATAAACACTAAAACCCATTACAAACCACACAAAACCCTAACAAACCTTACCAAACCATAAAAAACACTAATAATCCCTAAAAACCCAAACAAACCCTAATAAACCCCCAAAAACCCTAAAAACATTATAAACCCTTAAAAACCCTAACAACCCTAACAAGCCCTAACAAACACCAAGAAGCACTATGAAACCCCAATAAAAACCCGAAGAAACCCTAGAAAACTCTAAGAAACCATAAGAAACCCTAACATAACCCTAAAACCCCTAAAAACTCTAACAAAACCCTAAGAAAACCTATAAACACTAAAACACCCTTAGAAAACCTAATACACCCTGAGAAACCCTAAAAGACCCTTAGAAACCCCAACTCATCCCTAGAAACCCTAACACAACCATAGAAACCCATAGAAACCGTAGCACACCCTTAGAATCTCTAACCAGCCCATAAAAATCCTAACCCACCCTTAGAAACCCTAACACACCCTTAAAAACATTAAAAAACCCTTAGACACCCTAAATCACTCTAATAAGAACTAATATATCCTAACAAACCCTACCAACCAATAATAAACCATAATAAACCCTAAATCCCACTACTACACCCTAATAAACACAAGTTAATTTTAATAAACCCAAAAAATCCTATTAGACCCCAATAAAAGCTTCAAAATACCTAAAACCCCAAATATACAACAAAAATTCTATTAAACCATTCAAAATTCTAATATTCACAAATTAACCCTAACAAACCTGGAAAAACCTAACAAAACCCTAAAAAACTGTAAAAACCCCAAAAAACCCCTAAAGACCCTCAAAACCCCTAAAAACCGTAAAAACACTAAAAATCATAGAAAATCGTAAAAACCCTAGAAACCCCTAAAACCCTAAAGCCCTTAAAAACCGAAAAAAACCAAAAAAACCCGAAAACAAACCTAAAAACCATAAGAAAACCTCAAAAAACCACAATAAACCCTAAAAAACCTAAAAACCACTAAAAAAGCTAAAAACCCTAAAGCCTAAAAATGCCTAACAAAACCCTAACCAAGCCTATGAAACCCCTAAAAACCCTAACCCCCCTAGAAAACCCTAAATACCTCAAACAAAAACCCTAATACACCCTAAAGAACCCTAAAGAACCACTAAATCCACTAACAACGCTACATAAACCCTATCAATTGCTACAAAACCCCGAAAACCGCTACAATACCCAATAAATACCTAATATACAATAAAAATTGCTAATAAACTGTAACAAATCTTAACGAACACTAATAAAACCTAAAGAACCCTAATAAACCCTAAAGAACCATATTAACCACTAAAGAACACTAAAAACCCTATAGAACCCAAAAACCCAAAAACACATTATATAGCCCCTAAAAATTGCTACAATAACCAAACAAACCATAAAACACACTAAAAACCCTAACAACTCCTATCAATCCCCAAAAAACAAATAAACCCATAGACCCCCACCCTCCCCACCCCCCAAAAAAACCAGTAAAAGCCATTAGATACCATAAAAAACCATAAACACCCGTTAACAACCCTTAAAAACCGTAAAAAACACTACAAACCATAAACAACCATTAAAACCCTAAAAAGGATTCAAATAGATATATAAACACTAAAAACATTACATAAACCCTAAAAAATGCAAAAAAAACCCTAAAACGCAACAAAAACCAAAAAACGCAACATAAACCCAAAAAATGCTACATAAACACTAAAATCACTACATAAACCCGAGAACTGTAACATAAACCCTAAGAAACACAACATAAACCCTAAAAAATGCAACATAAACATTAAAAAATTCTACATAAAACCAAATAACAAAATATAAACCTTGAAAACACTACATGAACCCTAAAAACGTTACATAACCCCAAAAAATGCATCATAAATGATACATCACCCCTAAAAATTCTCACAATGGGAAAAATTTATTATTGCGACGGGTTATTTGCGACGAGAATAAATCCCATCACAATAAATCCGACGAAAATCATATTTGCGACGGGAATTTATTCCCGTCGCCAAAGGTCAGTTAGTTGTGACGGGAATACAGGACCCGTCATAATAGGTATGGCGTGGTTTGCGCGCCAAAACGTGGGAAGCTTATTTGCGATGGTGGCCTTTGTCCCGTCGCAAGTACCCGAAGGTGGTAAATACTATTTGCGATGAGTAATTGTCCCGTCACAAAAAAGTATTTCGCAGGTGTTATTTGCGACGGGTCCCGTCACCAATACCGGCGGCGGTAAATAGGCTTTTGCGACGGGAATATCCGCCCATCACTAATGGTATGTCGGCCTACAAGTTTTTGCGACGGGCCCATTTCAAAAAACCTTTTAATTGCCAGACGTATTTAATGCGGGAGAAGGTATTTGTGACGGGCCCCGTCGCAAATACCTGCGGCGGTAAATAGAAATTTGTGACGGGAATATCTGCCCGTCGCTAATGGTATGTCGGCAGGCAGCTATTTGCGACGGGCCCGTCGCAAAAACCCTTTTAACCGCCTCCCATAATTAATGCGGGCGAAGGTATTTGCGACGATACACTGTCACAAATATTCTAACCTATATATACCCCCATCCATTTTTTTTCAAATCATTCAGATCTGTCTTCTTATTCTTCCCTTTATCTCTTTAAATTTTTGTTCTAAGTGGAATTTTTTTTATTTCAATTTTTTCATACGGGAAGAGCAGAGAAGGAGTTAGGAGGTGCAAACTGCATATCAAAGGTATTCATAGTTTTTTTAATTGTTAAATTATTTTTAATTGTTAATTTTATTTTTAATTGTTAATTTTAATTTTTTTAATAAAATGTTTATATAACTATATAGTATAATTAGATTAAGTGGTTGTACCAAATAATCTTTGTCTGGATACGAACAAGTAGAGGTGGCTCTGGCATAGATGTACCTAGGAGTGAAAACTCTGACAAGGTGTTTTGAGCTTGACTCGGGGTAACCTGGTACATGACAATGGGCCTTGCTGCACTCTTGGTTCGACACTCCTTGAGGATGTTTTAGTAATAAAAAGATTAAATTAGAAATAATTAGAAAAAGTTATATTTAATTAGGAATAATTATATAATTATTAAATAATTAAGAAATAATTAATTAGGAAACAATTAAAAATAAAATAATTAGGAAACAATTAGGAAATAAATAATTAGGAAATAATTAGAAATTAAATAATTAGGAAACAATTAGACATAAAATAATTAGGAAACAAATAAAATAACTAGGAAACAAATAAAATAATTAGGAAAAAATAAAATAATTAGGAATCAAATAAAATAATTAGGAAACAAATAAAATAATTAGGAAAAAATAAAATAATTAGGAATCAAATAAAATAATTAGGAAAAAAATAAAATAATTAGGAAACAAATCAAATAATTAGGAAACAAATAAAATAATTAGTAAACAAATAAAATAATTAGGATAATTACGAATCAAATAAAATAATTAGGATAATTAGGAAACAAATAAAATATTTAGGATACAAATAAAATAATTAAGAAACAATTAAAAATAATTAGGATAATTAGGAAACATTGAAAAATAATTAGGATAATTAGGAAAACATTAAAAATAATTAGGATAATTAGGAAACAATTAAAAATAATTCGGATAATTAGGAAACAATTAAAAATAATTACGATAATTAGGAAATAATTAAAAATTATTAGGATAATTTGGAAACAATTACAAATAATTAGGATAATTAGGAAACAATTAGAAAACAATTTGGATAATTAGGAAACAATTATGAAACAATTAGGAAACAATTAGTAAACAATTTGGAAACAATTAGGAAACAGTTACGAAACAATTAGAAAGAAATTACGAAATAATTAGGAAGCAATTATGAACAATTAGGAAGCAATTAAGAAAAAATAGGAAGCAATTAAGAAAAATTAGGAAGCAATTAAGAAAAATTAGGAAAAAATTATGAATAATTAGGAAGCAATTAAAAATAATTAAGAAGCAATTAAAAAAAATTAGGAAGCAATTAAAAATAATTAGGAAGCAATTAAAAATAATTAGGAAGCAATTAAAAATAATTAGGAAGCAATTGAAAATAATTAGGAAGCAATTGAAAATAATTAGGAAGCAATTAAAAATAAATAGGATAATTAAAAAACAATTAAAAATAATTAGGAAACAATTAGAAATCATGATTGACCGCTCATCTACCTCAATTTTCTTTTCATTTGTGTGTTGAGGCTTGACATGAAACTTTTTCCTCCACATGTAATATTTGCTTTTAATCTCAAAATTATCAACCTCCTCTCCAGCATAGAGGTGAGGAGGTTTATAATTTTGATAGTAAAAGTAAACACTACATGTGGAGGTAGAAGTTTCCTGTCAACCTCAACGCACAAATGAAAAGAAAATTTAGGTAGATGAGCGGTCAATCACGTTTGTAACTAATTAGTAGCATAATTAGTAATATAATTAGTAACATATATAGTAACATAATATAAAATATTATATTACTCTAATATTAATAATTAAATAATACTAATAATATAATTATTTTATTATTATATGTTTAATATTTATAAAAAAATATTAATATTATTAAAATTATAAAAAATTTGTAAAATATTACTATTATCAAAATTTTCAACATGTTTTTCTTTATTCTTAACATGTTCAAATATTAAAGGGTCACCAATTTTCAGGTCATGCCCAATAAAAATTTGCATCAACCGTGTTCAATGTAAACTCTATAATTGTTCTTGCTTGGTTGATCACCTCACAAGTAGCATTGCAATAGAACAACCAAAGTCATGTTTTTCTCATCTATAGGAATCATATCACATGACTTTTTACATAGACCATTCTTTCTTGAAAAATTAAGGGAAAGATACTGAAGTTCTCTTAATTTTTCAAGGAAGAATGTTCTATTTAATGGGTCATGAGAAATGATTCTTAAAGATGAGAATGACATTACTTGTGCCATCCTATTGCAATACTAATTGCGAGGTGATCAACCATGTAAGGACAATTATAGAGTTTAAATTGGACATGGTTGATGCAAAAAATTTATTGCGAATGACCTGAAAATTGACAACTCTTTAAGATTTGAACATGTTAAGAATAAAGAAAAATCTGTTGGAAACATTGATATTTGTAATAATTAGTAATAATTAGTAATAGTTAGTAATAATTAATCAAAAATCCAATAAATTCTAGTACATGGTTATAAATTGTCATAATTTCTAGCGGATTGGCGGCTACCTTTTATTCAACGTCTCATATCTTGGATACTTTCTTACACTGAAATCTGTATGAAAAACGTGCTCTCACGTATGTCAGAGCAAGTTTTTCATACAGATTTATTTCAGGAGAAAGTTAAAAAGAGATGAGCCATTGGAAAAAAGAGGCTCTTTTCCCTGATGTCTCATATCCTTACAAGGAGATGAGTCATCAGGAAAAATAGCTTCCGCCAATTCAC
Source organism: Viscum album (assembly GCA_963277665.1). Classification (NCBI taxonomy): domain Eukaryota; kingdom Viridiplantae; phylum Streptophyta; class Magnoliopsida; order Santalales; family Viscaceae; genus Viscum; species Viscum album. The sequence continues at coordinate 707,108 of CAUJRU010000031.1, read as the reverse complement.
TGAAAACAAATAAGAATAATTAGTAATATAACCTCCACTATGATGATTACAAAATTTTATTTCATTATTCAAGAATATTTCATTTTTCCAAGTATTGCTAAGTATTGCTAAATAAATAATAATTAGTGGGTATGATTACAAACTAACTGTGTCACCTATAATTATTGGTAATTACTAAGAAATAACTGTAATTATGTATCCTCTCTTTTTAGGATATTGTTTTTCTTATATCAAATTATTTAACAACAGTAATGGTTTTAAATTTTGTAGAAACATATATATGAATATGGAACAAAGAAATTGACATCAATAATTATTAGATGATCATGCATGGATAAATCAGCGCAGAAATCCAAATGGTTCTTGTTTAAATCCTATATATGTTGATGGTGTTGAAGCTTTCATATTATTTGCATCATCAAACCCAGAATTTGTTTCCGAAGGGACAATTAAGTGTCCTTGTAAAAAATGTGCTCTGTGAATGTTTGAGACATTTGACATCATTGGATAACATCTCTTGCGTTATGGTTTTCAATCAGATTATATTTTTTGGTATCAACACAGTGAATGTAGTTCCAGAGAAGATACTAATAATTTTATTTCGGATCCATCACGGTTATAGAATTTAGTACATGATGTTGCAGGGTCATCTGTTCAACAAACTGAAATCGAGGATGATGTTGAATTACCTCCTGAGTTGGCACCATCTGAATTTGCTGAGTTGTTCAGGTCTTCTGAGGTTGCATTATATCCTGGTTGCAAGATAAGCAAATTAGAATCAATTGCAAAATTTATGGATATTAAATCAGATAATGAAATTTCATATAACTATTTTGATCAGATATTTTCTTTGGTTAATGCACTATTACCTGAAGGAAATGTGTTGCCTACTAATTATTATGAGAGCAAGAGACTGGTTCTTATTCCGGGCCTTAGTTATTAGAAGATCCATGCATGTTCAAAGGATTGCATCTTATATTCGGGTGAAAATGAGTCGTTGTATAGCTATCCCACATTTGGACAATCGAGGTATAAAGAATCTCAATCAGGGAAGTCTGGATTGATTCCTGTAAAACAGTTGAGATATTTTCCACTAACACCCAGGTTGCAGAGTTTATTTATGTCTCAGAACACAACGACAATGATTTCATGGCACAAAACCAATATTTCAAATGGTAAAATCATGATTCATCCATCTGACGGTTATTCATGGAAACATTTTGATCAAGTGCATCTGTCTTTTGCTTTAAAATCCTGGAACATGCGATTGGGTCTTTCTACTGGCGGTTTTAGTCCATTTGGATCTTTTGGTAGTCAGTATTCATGTTGGCCTGTCTTTATAACTCTGTACAATTTTCCTCCATGGATGTTGATGAAAGAGCCTTATATCTTTTTGAAATTATTAATCCCAGGACATCCAAAAAAGAATATTTATGTTTATTTGAAACCATTGATTGATGAGTTAAATTTATTGTGGAGTCATGGAGTTGGTAAATATGATGCTTCTGCGAAACAAAATTTTGTAATGAAATCTGCTTTGATGTGGACAATTAGTGACTTCCTGGCATATGACATGTTATCTGGCTGGAGTACACATGGTCCAAAATCATGTCCTTACTGTATGAGAGACAACAAAGCATTTATTCTCGTGAATGGAAAAAAACCTTGCTATTTTGACTGTCATCGCTGATTTCTTCCAATCGATCATTCTTTTCGGAGGAATAAATCTAATTTCAGAAAAGGAAGAATTGAAAGAGATGAACTTCTATAAATTATTTCAGGTACAGAGTTACAATCAATTGTATTTTCATTACCTTCTATCAATTTTGGACCGACAATAAACCAATAGAAAATTCATGGCTTTGGGAAAGAACACAATTGGACAAAACATAGCATTTTTTGGAATCTGCCATATTGGTCTGATTTGTTAGTCCGAAACATGTTGGATGTCATGCATATTGAGAAGAACTGTATTGATAATTTATTTCATAAATTTTTTGATACACCGGGTAAAACCAAAGATAATGTAAAGGCACGATTAGATCTTGCCCAAATTTGCAGGCGATCAAAACTTGAATTGTTTGAAAATGTCAGATTACAGAGATTAATGAATCCAAAAGTAGCTTATACAATAACCAAAGAGAGTCTCTTTTTATTTTGTCAGTGGATTGCAGATTTGAGACGTCCAGATGGCTATGCTTCCAACTTGGGCAGATGTGTTAAAAATGAGCAAATTACCGGATTAAAAAGGCATGACTGTCATGTTATAATGGAAAGACTTATGCCTATTGGATTAAGAGGTTTTTTGAATTATACAATTTGGGATTTGATAACAGATATATCATATTTTTTCCGAGACATGTGTGCGGTGACAATAGACTACGATACACTAAGGAAACTGGAAGAAGCTGTTGTTGTGATTATATAAAAACTGGAAAAAATCTTTCCGTCGGCTTTCTTTGACTCAATGGAACATTTGATATTACATTTTCCACATGAAGAAAAATGTGGAGGTCCGGTTCAGTTTCTATTGATGTTCCCATTTGAGAGATGCATGCAGAAATTGATGAAAAAATTCCTTAACAAAGCATCAGTTGAAAGCTCAATTTCTGAATCTTATTTTCGAGAGGAAATTGATTTATTCTGCTCTCATTATTTTGAATCTGAATATCCCTCAAAATTTAACCGCATGGGCCGGAACGAGGGGAATGTTGATGATGATATGAACAATCAATTATCAGTTGAAAATCAGCTTGAACTTGGCTTTGGTGGAGTTCATGATAGATGGCTTTCAGATGATGAACATCATAGAGCTCATACATATGTTCTACTCAATTGTGAAGAAATGTCACCAATTGTACAGTGACTACTCCTATCCCTTATTCTATAGATTCTGTTACAGTAAATTAATCATATTGTATTTGTAGGTTATATGATGATCATATCAAGAAACAATTTTTACAAATTACAGCAGCTGGCTTAGAAGAACGTCGACAAAAAAAAATTTCCTGCTGGTTTCAAAAACTGGTAACATACATTCTTTTTTGGTTTTATATATAAAATCAATTTATTACTTATAATGGTGATAAATATTTTACAAAATTTCAGGTATCTTTACATGCTGATAAGATTGATAGTCGATTGTGTATATTGAGTAGCCCACCATCCAAAATGGTTAAATATTATAATGCACATGTGGTGAATGGTTATCGCTTTCATACACGTGCATATGGGGAATCAATGAAAACAATTAATAGTGGTGTTTGTTTGAAGGGATCACATCATAGAGATATTGAAGTTGACTTTTACGGCAGGCTTGAAAAAATTATTGAACTGTGTTATTTGGGAAAGAATTATGTAACAATGTTTAAATGTCGATGGCTGGATACTGAGAGAGGCTTGCGTATTCATCCGACTCATGGAATTTTTGATATTAAACATAAAAGTCTTCTTACAGTAAATGAACCATTTTTATTGGCTCATCAGGCACACCAAATTTATTATGCAAAATACTGTGCTACTGCAAAAGAGTTGGATGATTGGTGGAGTATAATAAAAGTTAAATCTTGAGAAAATCAGTTTACTCAAACTGAATGTGGTTCCACTGAAGTGCAAGGAAATGAAAATTTTCAGGACACTCCCCAACACACATCTTTTTCACAAAGAGACATGAATATCGAGGATGGCACCCCACAGTTAAGGGTTGATGGTGAAAATGTTGTCAATAATGTTACAACTGAAATTGAAATGACAAGAGATGATGAAAGTGAAACTAATATGGAAATTGATAATGTTGATGAGGAAGATGAATACATTGACATTTAAAACTATGAAGTTGATGATGAAGATGAACATTGACATAGTAAAATTCTGGTTAGAATCATAACAAATATATATCTATGCATAGTAGTTATTTTCAACTGTTTGCTAATAACAATCATTTCATGTTTCAGATGGACTCGGAAACCTTTCGTCAGTTGCTGGAGGCTGATCTACCTATGGATGATGAGGTTCTTGAGTCATCAGACCCTCAGGATATTGGCACTACAGGGAGCACTCGGAGGGGGCGTGGTCTTGCCAGACTGATGATTCCAGATCCTATCCCAGAGCGACATCCACCTCTTAGATTCCATGCTCACACGTGGTGGTATGGTATCCTATGTATTTTAGTTATCTTTCATTATAATTTATTTATATTCTAATTGTTTGATTATCTTTTCTTTTTCCACAGTTTTATTCATATAGCTATTGGACTGGGGAGCGCTATCTTGCACAATTATTTTTCTCAGCCCTGGCTCACATGGGATCAGATTCCCGCTGATGTGCAGGCCGCCATGTTCGATCATTGGATGGTACGTAATTAAATATTATTTATTTTTACATTTAATTAATTAATAACATTATATTAGGGTTTATGGTATCCCATCGACGAGAGCATGCGTGCCACTATCCATGCGTCATGGGTGGTGTCTATGCGTGACCGTTTCCATCATTTTTTGCATAATTTGAGAAAGACGGTTGTGAAGAAAGCCAGAGTGACAGAATTTGATGAGTCCTGTAGAGCCCACCGACCAGAGTACATTTCATCTCACATTTGGGATGGATTATGTACACACTAGTTGGGTGGTGGGTTTCAGAGGAGATCTGAATTGGGTCGACAGAATCGGGGGACACAAGAGGTGACGCATCAAGTCAGTAGTTGTACATTCAGTGCGCATAGAGAGTTTCTAGTAAATACTTTTTTTAAATATTTTATACAACGTTAAATATAAACTGTTTATTTTATATTAATATAGGAATCCAAGCATCCTGGTATTACGATGTAAAATGTTTATCGGAGGATGTACACTGATCCGGCTACTGGAGAGATTAGAGGTGACCGCCAGCGTCAGATTGTGGTCAGTATTATTTTCTTTTCAGTTTGAAAATTAAATGCATATAATCTATTCATTATTTTAATTTCTAATTGAATCTTAAGGAGCCATATGAGTCCGCGACCTCTGAGATGCAGACTGAGAGTCAAGACAAAATGGGTGATCAGACTAGTGCCCACCATTTTAATGAGACGACATGGATGCATGTGACCCAGTATGGCTTCAAAAAGGGCCGAGTAGTTGGTATCATCTCTCATTTGACTCCTGCAGCTTATTATGGTACTGCTGCGATGTCGGCGTCTAGCTCGAGAGGAGCTCATGGAGAGACATCATCTTCTGACTCACAGTATCAGGAGTAGCTGCGTGCTCAGAGTTAGCTTATAGAGGATTTGCCTCAGGGGCAGGAGCAGATACGTCAGCAGCATGATGAGAAGATACGTCGATGGCAGGAGCAGATGCGTCAGCAGCGGGATGAGGAGAGACGTCGATATGAGGAGCAACATCAGGAGTATATGGAGTATATGCGTCGTCTGACTCATAGTTTAGGGATGGAGTTTCCTCCACCACCTCCTTCAGGTCCTCCAGATTATCCACCCCCCAGTGATTTTTTTAGATGTAATAAACATTTGAGTTTGTAGTTTATTGTCATATTAACTATTTACAATTCCTCTTTCATATTGGTACGAATATTGCATGATTTAATTTGTTTTTATTTTTTTAATATTTTATTACTTATTAGTATTATTTTTAATGTTTGCTTATTTTAGTAATATTACTTTTAATATTTTATATTTATTGTTAATATTGAGAATTTTATAATTTTAAAATTTTATTAATATTAATAATATTAATATTAATTTTTCATAAATATGAATGTTTATTTTAATAATAATAATATTATATTAATTTTTTATATTATTAATATTAGTACTATTATTATTCTTTTTTTATATTAATATTTCATAATATATAATATAATATTATTTATATTCATATTATTATTATTATTTGATATTAATATTTCAAAATTATATTATATATATATTTTATTATTAATATTATAATATTATAATTTCTTTATATTATTAATATTAATACAAATATTATATACATAATTTAATAATAATATTATTATATTAATTTTTTATATTATTAATATTAGTATTATTATAATATATTATATTATCTATATTCATATTATTATTTTTTTATATTAATATTTCATTATTATATTATATATATATTTTTATTTATATTATTATTATTTATATATAATATTATACGATTTGTATTAATTATTTTAATTTTTTTTATTTTATTTAGTATTTGCGACGAGATTTCCCGTCGTAAAATGTTTTTTACTGTAACATTTGCGACGGGAAAAATACTCGTCGTAAAAACATTTCTGCGATGGTCCGTCGTAAATACCTTTGTCGTAAATATTTTTTAAATTTCTCATTTGCGACGGGTCAGAAACCCATCGCAAATAATTTATCTGCAACGGCCCATCGCAAATACCTTTTTTATATATAAACGAAAACACATTTATGACGGGGGATAAAGACCGTCGCAAATACTCTTTTTGCGACGGGACCGCCACAACCACACCTATTTGAGATGCCGTTTTCGGCAAGGGGCGATTTGCGACGGAGCCCCATCACAAAATACCTTTTGTGACGGGATCCCGTCGCAAATCGCCTGTCGCAAATATTCTGTTTTTCTGTAGTGGCTACATAAACCCAGAAAACACAACATAAACCCAAAAAAATGCTACATAAAACCTAAACCCTAAACATGATACATTAACCCTAAAAGCATTACATAAACCCTAAAAATGATACATAAAACATAAAACCGCTAACTAAACCCTAAAAATTCTACATAAACACTAAAAATGCTACATAAACTCTAACAACTCTTCACAAACCCTAAAAAATGCTACAAAAACCCTAATGACGCTTCAAAACCCTCAAAAATATTAAACCCTAATATAGCATAATATAAAAAATTAATCCCTAATAAACCCCTAATAAACCCCTAAAGAACCACTAAAGCCACTAACAACTCTACATAAACCCTAATAATTGCTACAAAAAACCGAAAAATGCTTCAAAACCCACAAAACGCAACAAAACCCCAAAAAACGCTAAAATAACCCTTACAAAGCCTAAAAAATCCAAACACACCATTAAAACCACAAAAAGCATAAAACCCCAAACAAATCAAACAAACCGTAATAAAACCCTAAAAACCCTTACAATACCTAACAAAACCTAAGAATCCCAAACAACCACTAAGAACCCCTATGAACCACTAATAATCCCTATTAACCCATAAAACCCAGTATTAATCCCTAAAAACCTTAACAAACACAAATAAATTCTAATAACCAATAATAAAACCTAACAAACTCTATTAGACCCTAATAAACACTAAAAAGCCTTAAAACCTCTAATATACAATAAAAACTCTACTAAACCATAATAAACCCAAATATTCACTAAAAAGTCTAAAAAATGAGACAAAACTCTACAAAAACCTCCAAATAATAGCCTACAAACCCCTAGAACCCACTAATAAACCCTAAAAAATTCATATTAACCCCAAAATAAATCATAACAAACCTTAAAAACCCTAAATAAATCGTATCAAATCCTAACAAAATCAAATAAATCGTAACAAACTAAAACAAACCATAACAAATCCCTTCTAAATCGCAATAAACCCAAACAAAGCATAATGAACCCTAATAAATCGTAATAAACCCAAATACACATTACTAAACCCTAATATATAAAATAAAGCCTAATAAACCCTAATAAATTCTCAATAACCCTAAAAAGGTTGATAAACCCAAGAAAAAACTATTAATGCCATCAAAAGCACAATAAAACCATAATATACAATAAAAATGCTAATAAACTGTAAAAAATCCTAAAGAACACTAATAAACCCTAATAAACCCTAAAGAACCAAATTAAACTCTAAAGAACACTAAAAAACCCTAATGAACCCAAAAATATGCTAAAACACTTTATATAAACCCTAAAAACCGCTACAATAACCAAAAAAACCCTAAAACACACTAAAAAACCCTAACAACACCTATCAATCCCAAAAAAAACAATTAAACCCAAAAAAACCCCCCAAAAAACCATTAAAAAGCCATAAAATACCATAAAAAACCACAATCACCCGTTAACAACCCATAAAAACCCTAAGAAAAACAATAATCCATAAAAAACCATTAAAACCATAAAAAAGGCTTCAAATAGATACACCTTACATAAACCCTAAAAAATGCAACAAAAACCCTAAAAAGTAAACATAAACCAAAAAACACAACATAAACCCAAAAAACACTACACAACACTAAAAGCTCTACATAATCCCAAGAAATGTAATAATAAACCATAAAAACACAACATAAGCCCTAAAAAACACAACATAAACATTAAAAAATGCTACATAAAACCTAAAAACAAAATATAATCCCTAAAAAATTCTATGAACCCAAAAAACATTACATAAACCCTAAACAATGAAACATAAACGCTAAAGCACAAAAAATGCTACATAAACTCGGAAAATGCAACATAAACCCTAAAAAATGCAACATAAAACATAGACCCTAATCATGCTTCATAAACCCTAAAAACGTTACATAAACCCTAAAAATGATACATAAAATCTAAAACCACTAACTAACCACTAAAAACTCTATATAAACACTAAAAATGCTACATAAACGCTAACAACGCTACAAAAACCCTAAAAAATTCTACAAAAAACTCGAAAAACACTATAAAACCCTAAAAAATATTAAACTCTAATATACCATAATATAAAAAATTAAACCCTAATAAACCCCTAAAAAACTCTAATAATCTCTAAAAACACCTTATAATCCCTAAAATCCTAATAAACTGTACTCAACCCTAATAAAACCCCAAAAATACCTAATAACCCCTAATAAATGATAATAAAACCAAATAAACCCTATAAACACATTAAGAAAACATAAACAACCCTAACCAACCCTAATAGACACTAATAAACCCTAATAAACCCTAATAAATCCAAAAAAACCCCTAAAAATCCCAAATAAATCATAAATAAAGTGAAATAAACCCTACTCAACCCTAACAAACCATAACACCATAATAACCCATAATAAAACCCTACAAAACCCTAATAAAGAAAAAAAAGCTAGTATACCTTAAAAAAATCCCTAGAAACCCTTATAAACTCTAATATAACCTAATAAACCCTAAAAATGCTAACAATCAATAAAAAAATGATCACAAACAATAAAAACACAGTATATTACCTAAAAAGTCCTAAAACACTAATATAACCAAATAAAGACAAAAGCCACTAATATACCTTAAAAATTCATATAAACCCTAATATTCCATAATAAGCTCTAATATAACCAAAAAAACTCTAAAACGTTCACAAACAAAAACAAAAATGATCACAAAAAATAAAAACACACTATATTATCTAAAAAGTCCAAACAAACACTAATAAAACCTAATAAAATAAAAAACTAATAAACCACTATTAAACCCTAATAAACCCTAAAAATCCCCAATAAACCCTAATAAAAAACAAATAAACCCTTATAAAACCCTAAAAATACCTTCTCAACCCTAATAAACCATGACACACCATAAAAAACCTAATAAAACCCAACTAAACCCCAATAAACAAAAAAAGAAAACAAACCTTTAAAAACACCTAGAAACCCTAATAAACCCTTAAAAATTTTCACAAACACTAAAAACATGCTAATAAAACCTAAAAAGTCATAACAACCCCTCATATATATTAACAAAAACTGAAAAACACTCCTATACCCTAATAAAAACACTAACAAACCCTAGTAAACCCTAAAAATCCCTAACAAACACTAATAAACCATACTCAAACCTAATAAATCCTAATAAAACCTTAAAGATACCGACTCAACCCTAATAAAACTCTAAAAATACCTACTCAACCCTGATAAATTTTAACACACCATAATAAACCATAATAAACCCCACTAAACCCAAAAAATGCAAATATACCATTAAAAAGCCCTAAAACCCCTAATAAATGCTAATGAAACCTAACAAAACTTAAAACCGCTAATAGACCTGAATAAACACTACTAAACATTAAAAAAACCTAATATACCCCATTAAAAATTAATAAACCCTAATGAACCATAATAAACCCTAATAAATCCTAAACATACCCAAATATACCCAAATATACCATAATATACCCGAATAAACCCAAATCAATCCTAATAAAACCCTAAAAATACCTAATAATCCCAAATAAACCTTGACACACCATAATAAACCCTAATAAAATCCTAATAACCCCCACTAAACCCTAAAAACGCTAATATACCATTAAAAACCCTAAAATCCTAACAAACCATAATAAATGTTAATAACACCTAAAAATCCTAAAAAATTACATTAAACCCTAAAAATACCTCGAATAATAATAGTAGAAATAACCCACATGCAAGTGCATATGCATGCACATTTTCATGTGAATGATAATAAATAATAAATTTTAAATAATAACGCATGTGAATTGCATGTGTATGTGCATGTGCATGTGAATAATAATAAATAATTAATAGTAACACGCATCCATGTGCATCTGAATGTGAATGTGAATGTGCATGTGCATGGTAATAAACAATAAATAATAACAAAGTCCACATGAATGTGCATTTTCAAGTGAATGATAATAAATAATAAATAACAACACAAGTGATCATTGAATAATGCAAGTGCATTGCATGTGCACGTGCATGAGAATAAATAATAATAACACATGTGATAATAGAATAACGCAAGTGCATTTCATTTTCATGTGCATGGTAATAAATAATATATAATAATGTAGGTGTATGTGCATTTACATGTAATGATAATGAAAATGACACGTGCATGTGCATGGTAATAAATAATAAATAACAACGCACATGCATGTGCATTTGTATTTGATGATACAAGCAATAATAATAATAATAATAATAATAATTGAATAACGCAAGTGCATTGCATGTGCACGTGCATAGTAGTAAATAATAAATAAATAATTGTAAATAAGAACGCACATGCATGTCCATGTGCATTTACATTTGATAATAATATTTATAATTCTAATAATAATAATAATAATAATAACAAATGCACGTTCATAGTAATAAATAATAAATAACAATGCACATGCATGTTGATTTTCTTGTGATAATGATAATAATAATGATAATGATAATAATAATAATAATAATAATAATAATAATAACTGTAATAATAATAATAATAATAAAAGAATAATACAAGTACATTGCATATGCACGTGCATGGTAATAAATAATAAATAATAACGCACATGCATCTGCATTTGCATGTGATTATAATAATAATAATAATATTAGTAGTAGTAGTAGTGATAATATTTGTAGTACCAATGCATGTGATAATAGAATATTGCATGTGCATTACGTGTGCACATGCATGGTAATAAATAATAACGCACGTGCATTGCATTTTCATGTGACGATGATGAGGATAATAAAAATATTATTATTATTAATATTAATAATAACAACGCATGTGATAATAGAGTTACGCACATACATTGAATGTGCGTGTTTATGTATTAGCATGTGCATTTGCATGTACATTTTCATGTGATGATAACAACAACAACAACAACAACAACAACAACAACAACAACCACAATAATAATAATAACAATAAGAATGTCAACGTATGTGATAATAAAATAATGTGTGTGCATTTCATGTGCACATGCATGGTAATAAAAAATAAAAAATAATGCACGTGCATGTGCATGTGCATGTTCATGAGATGATAATAATAATAATAATAATAATAACTGTAATAATAATTATTATATTAATAACAACAATGCATGTTATTATAGAATAACGCACCTGCATTGCATGTGCAGTACGTGATATTAAATAATAACTCATAGCACGCGTGATGATAATAATAACAATAATATTAATATTAATAATAATAGCGCATGTGATAAGAGAATAACGCAAATGTATTGAATGTGCGCATGTATGGTGATAAATAATAACGCATGTGCATTTGTATTTGCATTTGATGATAAACACAATAAAAAATAGTAATAATAACAATAACAATAAAAATGCATGTGATAGTAGAATAATGTAGGTGCATTGCGTGTGTGCGTGCGTGGTAATAAATAATAATGGACGTGCATGTCCATTTTGCATGTGATGATAACGATAATAATAATAGTAATAATAATAATAATAATTATAACAACAAAAACATATGCACGTGCATGGAAATAAATAATAAATAATAAATAATAAATAATAACGCATGTGCATCTGCATTTGCATGTGATGATAATAATAATAATAATAATAGTAATAACAATAATGATAATTATAATAATGATAATGATAATAATGAAAATTATAATAATGATAATGATAATAACGATAATGATAATAATGATAATAATAACGTGTGTGATAATAGAATAACCCACGTCCTAACAAACCCTAACAACCACTAATAACCCCAAAAATTTACTTATAAACCCAAATAACACCTGAAACCCACTATTAAACCCTGAAACCCTAATAGACCCTAATAAATCATAATAATATGTAATAAACCCTAAACACCATATTAGACTCTAATAAACACTACAGATGCCCTAAAACACCTAATATATAATAAAAAACACTATTTAACCATAATAAATCCTAATAATCACTAAAAACCTAACAAACCCGATAAAACACTACAAAACCCGCCAAATAACAGCCTACAAAACCCTACAACCCACTAATAAACCCTAACAATCCCTAATAACCCCATAATAAATCGTATCAAACCCTAACAACCCCAAATAAGTCTTAACAAATCCTAACAACGCCAAATAAATCATAACAAACTGAAACAAACCATAACAAACCCCCAATAAACCACAATAAACCCGAACTAATCATAATAAATTTTAATAAATCTTAATAAACACAAATACATATTAATAGACCCTAATAAATAAAATAAACCCTAAGAAACCCTAATAAATCCTAAATAACCCTAAAAATGTTGACAAACCCAATAAAAATCTATTAATGCCTATAAAAGTTGAATAAAACCCTAATGTACAATAAAAATGCCAATAAACCGTAACAAATCCTAAAGAACACTTATAAACCATAAAGAATCCTAATAATCCTTAAAGAACCATAATAAACTCTAAAGAACACTAAAAACACCAAAAGAACCCAAAAATGCTAAAACACTTTACATAAACCCTAAAAACCCGCTACAATACCCAAACATACCCTTAAACACACTAAAAAACCCTAACAACCCCTATCAATTCTGAAAAAAAATGAAACCCTTAAAACCCCCCCCAAAAAACCTTTGAAAGCCCATCAAATACCATAAATACCATAACCACCTGTTAACAACCCATAAACACCCTAAAAACCACTACAAACCATAAATAACCATTAAACCCCTAAAAAGGGAAACAAATAGATACATAAACCCAATAAAGTTACATAACCCTAAAAATGCTACATAAACCCTAAAAACGCAACACAAACCCAAAAAGTGCAACATAAACCCAAAAAACGCAACATAAACCCAAAAACACTACATAAACCCTTGAATTGTAACATAAACCCTAAACAACACAACATAAACATTAAAAAACGTTACATAAAAACTAAAAACACACCATAAACCATAAAAACACTACATGGACCCTAAAAACGTTACATAAACCCTAAAAAATGGCACATAAATGCTACATCACCCCTAAAAACACTAAATAAACCCATAAAACGCAACATAAACCCTAAAAAATGCTACATAAAATCTAAACCCTAAACATGCTACATAAACCCTAAAAACTTTACATAAACCCTAAAAAATGCAACATAAAACCTAAAACTGATAACTAAACCCTAAAAGCGCTACATAAACTCTAAAAATGCTAAATAAACTCAAACAACGCTACAAAAACTATAAAAAATGCTACAAAAACCCTAAAGACGTTTCAAAACCCTAAAAAATATTAAACCCTAATATACCATAATATAAAAAATTAAACCCTAATAAACCCCTAATGAACTCTAATAATCCTTAAAAACGCCTTATAATCCCTAAAAAACCTAAGAGACTCTACTAAACCCTAATAAAACCCCAAAAAATAACTAATATACCCTAATAAATGATAATAAAACCTAATAAACCCGAAAAACACGTTAAGAAAACATAAACAACCCTAACCAACCATAATAGACACTAATAAACACTAATAAACCATAATAAATCCCAAACAAACCCTAAAAATCCCTAATAAACCATAAATAAATCCAAATAAACCCTACTCAACCCTAACAAACCGTAACACACCATAATGACCCATAATAAAACCTTACAAAACCCTAATGACGAAAAAATGCTAGTATACCTTAAAAAATCCTAAGAAACCCTGATAAACTCTAATATAACCTAATAAACCCTAAAAACACGCACAAACAATAAAAAAATGATCACAAAAAATAAAACACGCAACATTACCTAAAAATTCCTAAAAACACTAATAAAACCTAATAAAGACAAAAACACTAATATACCATAAAAAATCTCTAGAAACCATAATAAACTCTAATATAACCTATGAAACCCTAAAAACACTCACAAACAAAAACAAAATGCTCACAAACAATAAAAAACTCTATATTATCTAAAAAGACTTAACAAACACAAATATAACCTAATAAAACAAAAAAACTAATAAACCCCAATCAAACCCTAATAAACCATAAAAATCCATAATAAACCCTAATAAAAACTAATAAACCCAAAAAAACAATAATAAAACCATAAAAATAACTTCTCAACCCTAATAAACCATGACACACCATAATAAAATCTAATAAAACCCGACTAAACCCCAATAAACAAAAAATGCAAAAAACCATTAAAATGCCCTAGCAACCCTAATAAACCATAATAAATTCTAATAAAACCTAATAAACCATAAAACATGCTCCTAAACACAAAAAACACGTTAATAAAACCTAAAACGTCCTAACAACCCCGCAAAAGTATTATCAAAAACTAAAAATCACTCATATACCCTAATAAAAACACTAACAAACCCTAGTGAACCCTAAAAATCCTAAAAAACCACGATAAACACTGCTCAACCCTAATAAACCCTAATAAAACCCTAATGATACCTACTCAACCCTAATGAATCCCTAAAAATACCTAATCAACACTAATAAACCTTAACAAACTATAATAAACCATTATAAACCCCACTAAACTAAAAAAACGCAAATATACGATAAAAAGGCCATAAAACCCCTAATAAATGCTAATAAAACCTAAAAAAGCATAAAAGCACTAATAAACCCTAATAAACACTACTAAACCACAAAAAACCAAAATATACCGTCTTAAAAATTAATAAACCATAATGAATGATAATAAACCCTAATAAATCCTAAACAAACCCAAATATACCATAATATACCCTAATAAACCCAACTCAATCCTATTAAAACCCTAAAAATACCTAATAAACCCTAACAAACCATAACACCCCATAATAAACCCAAATAAAATCCTAATAACCCCAACTAAACCCTAAAAACGCTAATATACTATTAAAAACCCCTAAAACCCTAACAAACCATAATAAATGTTAACACCACCATAAAATTATAAAAAACGATAGTAAACCCTGAAAATACCTCTAATAATAATAATAGTAATAACCCACGTGCATGTGCATATGCATGTGCATGGTTTAAATAATAAATCATAATGCATGTTCATGTGCATATGCCTGCGCATTTGCATGTGAATGATAATAAATAATAAATTATAAATAATAACGCTTGTGAATTACATGTGTATGTGCATGTTCATGTGAATGAAAATAAATAATAAAAAATAACACACATCTAAGTGCATGTGCATGTGCATGTGTTTGTGCATGTTAATAAACAATAAATAATAACACATGTGATAATAGAATAATGCACGTGCATTGCGTGTGCACGTGCATGAGAATAAATAATAATAACACATGCGATAATAGAAGAATGAAAGTTCATTGCATTTTCATGTGCATGATAATAAATAATATATAATAACGCACGTGCTTGTGCATTTACATGTAATGATAATGATAATGATGCATGCACGTTCAAGGTAATAAATAATAAATAACAACTCACGTGCATGTGCATTTTTATTTGATGATTCAAACAATAATAATAATAACAATAATAGAATAACGCAAGTGCATTTCAGGTGAACATGCATAGTAGTAAATAATAAATAATAATAATAAATAAGAATGCACATGTATGTGCTTGTGCATTTACATTTGATGATAACATTAATAATACTAATTGTAATAATAATAATAATAACGCATGAACGTGCATGGAAATAAATAATAAATAACAACGCACATGCATGTGCATTTTCATGTGATAATGATAATAATAATAATAATAATAATAATAATGATAATAATAATAATAATAATAATAATTGTGATAATAATAACAACAATAAAAGAATAATACAAGTGCATTTCATATGCATGTGCATGGTAATAAATAATAAATAATAACGCATGTGCATCTACATTTTCATGTGATGATAGTAATAATAACAATAGTAGTAATAATAGTAGTAGTAGTTTTGATAATAGTAGTAGTTCCAATGAATGTGATAATAGAATATTTCATGTGCATTATGTGTGCATGTGCATGATAATAAATAATAACTCTCGTTCATTGCATTTTCATGTGATGATGATATTAATAATAATAATATTATTATTAATATTAACAATAACATCGCATGAGATAATATAATAACACACATGCATTGAATCTACATGTATGTTCATTTTCATGTGATGATAATAACAATAACAACAACAGCAACAACAACAACAACAACCACAATAATATTGATAACAACGCATGTGATAATAAAATAACATGTGTGCATTGCATGTGAACGTGCATGTGTAATAAATATATAATAATAATTCACATGCATTTTCATGTCCATGTGGATGTGATGATGATAATAATAAAAATAATAACAGTCATAATAAGTTATAGTGGTTTGAAAAAAATAGAAGACAAGACAAAAATGCTGGAAATGAGGTCTCAAAAAACCTAACAAATCACAGAGTCATTGAAAAAAGAATAACTTCTTCTTCGGGTGTCCATTTCTGCTCAGTGAATAGTCAAACTGAATCTCATGGAAAGAACTACGATAAAAACAGGTGTCAGAGGCCGAACAGACACACAGACCAGAAGTTATGACCATTTGAAGAAAATTTTGACAGGGATCCGTACACAGAAATGGAGTTTTGGAGGCCTTATGATGGGTTTCAGGGATTTTAGGGTCTCAAAATTGACTTGACCTATATTCAAGTCATGATTCTTTGTAGATCTCTTCACTACTTTCGATTTGATATGTTGTAGATCTTAAACAGAAAACCGGAGCGAATGTTATGGGCGTTTAAAGTTGGACTTTTTTTGGGAGTGGTATAACTAGTATTTCTTATATTTATTTCATATTATCATTGTCTTTACTAAATTTGGTCCTCACTCATCTCATGTGACTCGATTTGACTGGTCACAGTGCTCAAACGGACACCCAAAGGAGAAGTTATGCCTATTTTAGTGAGTTGCGGGTTTCATTGGTTTTGTGGCGCTAGGAGAGTTGCTCAATTTAAAACGACTATAACTTCTACTAATTTTGTTCGTTTTGGCTCTAGCACATATCAAAATCAAATATTGTGAAATGATACACACTCTGGTAACCACCAGAACCCTTTCTGACATTCTTCAACCCCGAAAAAAGACCCAAAATCACTTTGGATGGTCAACAGATTGGCTTCTAGTGTCCGTTTCACAATAACTTCTTCTATGGGAGTCTGTTTTTCCTCTACCACATATCAAATCGAAGCTTTCGACTAGACCTAAACTCTTATAACCACTGATGAACCTTCTCACATTCTTGAATCCCCAAAAAGGTACTTAAACATTCCAAAAGACCATAACTTCAACTTCGGGATTCTGTTTTGCCTCTACCATATATCAAATCAAAGCTTTCCACAAGATCTACCCATCTGTGGCCAATAGAAACACCATATAACTTTCTTAATGTTCCAAAAGGTCCTTAAGTCCTCCAAATGACCATTACTTCTGCTCTGGGTGTCCGTTTCACCTCTACCACATATCAAATTGAATCTTGAAACTAGCTCTACAAATCTATGACAACCATGAACAAATAAATAACCCTAAAAACCATGAATCTCCCTATAAACACTAAAAACCATTAAAAACCATGAAAAAACCCTATCAAACCCTAATAAACACTAACAAACCCTAACAAACCCTAACAATCCCTAAAAAACCCAAACAAACCCGAAAAAACCCTAAAAACATAACAAACCCTAACAAACACTAACAAACCCTAAAAATCCCTAACAAACCCCAAGAAGCACTAGGAAACCCCAATAAACCCAAAAAACCCCGATGAAACCCTAAAACCCCCCAATAAAACCATAAGAAACCCTAACAAAAACCCTAAAAGCCCTAACAAAACCCTAAGCAAACCTAAGAAACACTAACACACCCATAGAAACCCTAACACACCCTTAGAAACCCTAACTCAACCTTAGAAACCCTAGAACACCCTTTGAAACCCCAACACACCCATAGAAACCCTAACACAACCTTAGAAAACTTTAGAAACCATATCACACCCTTAGAAACCCTAACCCACCCATAAAAACCACAACCCACCCTTAGAAACATTAACACACCCTTAGAAAACCTAAAAAACCCTTAGACATCCTAAATAACTCTAATAAGCACTAATAAATCCTAACAAACCATACCAATCATTAATTAACCATAATAAACCCCAATAAACCCTAAATCCCACTACTAAACCCTAATAAATAGTAATAAATCGTAATAAGCCCTAAAAACCCTATTAGAACCCAATAAAAGCTATAAAACACCTAAAAACCCAAATATAAAAAATGCTATTAAACCATTCAAAACGTTAATATTCACAAAAAACCCTAACAAACCCGGAAAAACCTGACAAAACCCTAAAAAACCATAAAAACCCAAAAACCCCAAAAACCCCAAAAAAAAACCCAAAAAAACACCAAAACCCAAAAAATCCTAAAAACCATAAAAAAACCCTAAAACCCGTAAAAAAGTGAAAAAATGAAAAATACCTGAAAACAGACCTAAAAACCCTAAAAAACCTAAAAAACCCTCAAAAAACCTCAAAAAACGCTAAAAACCCTAAAAAGCCTAAAAATACCTAACAAAAACCTAAACAACCCTATGAAACCCTTAAAAACCATAAAACCCCCTAACAAACCCTAGAAATCTCAAAAGAAACCCTAATACACCATAAAGAACCCTAAAAACCAAAAAGAACCACTAAAGCCACTAACAACGCCACATAAACCCTAACATTTGCTACAAAAAACCAAAAAATGTTTCAAAACCCACAAAACACAACAAAACCCCAATAATTGCTAAAATAACCCTAAAAAAGCATAAAAAATCCAAACACAGGCATAAAACCCAAAAAACACATAAAACCCCAAACAACTCAAACAAACCGTAAGAAACCCTAAAAACCCTAATAAAACCTAACAAGACCTAACAATCACTAATAACCCCTAAGAACCA
Source organism: Viscum album (assembly GCA_963277665.1). NCBI lineage: Eukaryota > Viridiplantae > Streptophyta > Magnoliopsida > Santalales > Viscaceae > Viscum > Viscum album. Next base: position 687,410 of record CAUJRU010000031.1, on the reverse strand, counting down.
TCAATAAACCCTAATAACCCCTAAACCCCACTATTAAACCCTAAAAACCCAAATAATCACTAATAAATCATAATAACCTGTAATAAACCCTAAAAACTCAATTAGCCCAAATAAAAGCTACAAAAGCCCTAAAACCCATAATATACAATAAAAACACTATTAAACCATAATAAACCCTATTAATCACTAAAAACCCTAACAAACCCGACAAAACGCTACAAAAACATCCAAATAATAGCCTAAAAAACCCTATAACCCACTAATAAACACTAACAAACCCTAATAACCCCATAATAAATCGTTACAAACCCTAACAACCCCAAATAAATCATAACAAATCCTAACAACACCAAATAAATTGTAACAAACTGAAACAAACCATAACAAACCCCTAATAAACCGTAATAAACCCTAACAAATCATAGTAAACCCTAATAAATTGTAATAAACCCAAATACACGTTACTAAACCCTAGTAAATAAAATAAACCCTAATAAATCCTAAATAACCCTAAAAAGGTTGATAAACCCCAGAAAAAGCTATTAATGCCTACAAAAGTCCAATAAAACCCTAATATAAAATAAAAACACTAATAATCTGTAACAAATCCTAAAGAACACTAATAAACCCAAAAGAACCCTAATAATCCCTAAAGAACCATATTAAACTCTAAAGAACACTAAAAACCCTAAAGAACCCAAAAAATGCTAACACATTATATAAACCCTAAAAACCGCTAGAATACCAAAAAAAACCCTAAAACACACTAAAAACCCTAACAACCCCTTTCAATCTCAAAAAAACAAATAAAACCATAACCCCCCCCCCCCACAAAAAAATCATTAAAAAGCCTTCAAATACCATAAAAAACCATAGGCACCCGTTAAAAACCTTTAAAACCCTAGAAAAAACATCAAACCATAAACAACCATTAAAACCCAAAAAAACGCTTCAAATAGATACATAAACCCTAGAAACGTTACATAAACCCAAAAAAATGCAACAAAAACCCTAAAAACACAACACAAACCAAAAAATGCAACATAAACCCAAAAAATGCTACATATACCCTAAAAGCACAACATAAACCCTAGAATTGTAACATAAACCCTAAAAAACACAACATAAACCCTAAAAACGCAACATAAACCTCAAAAAACGATACATAAAACCTAAAGACATAATATAATCCCTAAATACACTACATGAACCCAAAAAACGTTACATAAACCCTAAAAAAGCAACACAAATGCTATATCACTCCTAAAAACGCTACATAAACCAAGAAAACGCAACATAATCCCTAAAAAATGCAACACAAAACCTAAACCCTAAATCGGATAAATAAACCCTAAAAACATTACATAAACCTTCAAAATGATACAAAAAGCTAAAACTACTAAATAAACCCTAAAACGCCACATAAACACTAAAAATTCTACTTGAACTCTAACAACGCTACAGAAACCCTAAAAATGCTACAAAAACCCTAGTGATGCTTTAAAACCCTCAAAAATATTAAACACTAATATACCATAATATAAAAAACTAAACCCTAATAAACCCTGAATAAAGTCTAATAATCCCTTAAAACGCCTTATAATCCATAAAAACCCTAAGCAAATCTACTCAACCCAATAAAACCCCAAAAATACATAATAAACCCAAATAAATGATTATAAGACCTAATAAACCCAAAAAAAGCCTATAGAAAACCTAAACAACCCTAACCAACCCTAATAGACAATAATAATCACTAATAAACCCTAATAAACCCCAAAAAACACCAAAAAACCCCAAATAAACCATAAATAAAGCCAAATAAACCACACTCAACCCCAAAAAACTTTAACACACCATAATAACCCCTAATAAAACCCTACAAAATCCTAATAAAGAAAAAAATGATGGTATACCTAAAAAATTCCATAGAAACCCTAATAAACCCCAATAAACTCTAATATAACCTAAGAAAACCTAAAAACGCTCACAAACAAAAAACACTCAAAAACAATAAAAACACGCTATATTTTCTAAAAAGACCAAACAAACACTAATGTAACCTAATAAAACAAAAAAAACTAATAAAACCCTAACAAACCCTAATAAACCCTAAAAATATCTAATAAACCCTAATAAAACCATAATAAAACCCTAAAAATAGCTTCTCAACCCTAATAAACCTTGACACACCATAACAAAACCTAATAAAACCCAAATAAACCCCAATAAATAAATAAAAAAGAAAACAAACCATTAAAAAGCCCTAAATTCCCTAATAAACCATAATAAATTCAAATAAAAGCTAATAAACCATTAAAAATGCTCACAAACACTAAAAACACACTAAAAAAACCTAAACAGTCAGGACAACACCTCATATATATTAACAAAAACCTAAAAACACTCATAATTCCTAATAAAAACACTAAGAAACCCTAGTAAACCCTAAAAATCCCTAACAAACCCTAATAAACTGTACTCAACCCTAATAAACCCTAATAAAAACTTAAAGATACCGACTCAACCCTAATAAAAAACTAAAAATACCTACTCAACCCTAATAAACCTTAACACGCAATAATAAACCATAATAAATCGCACAAAACCCTAAAAAACACAAATATACGATTAAAAAACCCTAACCCCTAATAAATGCTAATAAAAAATAACAAAGGTTAAAAGCGCTAATAATCCCGACTAAACACCACTGAACACTAAAAAACCACAATATAACCTCTTAAAAATTAATAAACCATAATGAACCATAATGAACCCTAATAAATCCTAAACATACCCAAATATACCATAATATACCATAATATACCCTAATAAACCCAACTCAGTCGTAATAAAACCCAAAAAATACCTAATAAACCCTAATAAACCTTGACACACCATTATAAACCCTAATAAAATCCTAATAACCCCACACCAAACCCTAAAAAATGCTAATATACCACTAAAATACACTAAAACCCTAACAAACCCTAATAAATGTTAATAACACCTAAAAATCCTAAAAAATGATAGTAATCCCTAAAAATGCCTCTTATAATAATAATAGTATAACGCACGTGCATGTGCATATGCATGTGCATGGTTTAAGTAATAAATCATAACTCGCATGCATGTGCATATGCCAGCGTATTTTCATGTGAATGATAACAAATAATAAATTATAAATAATAACGCATGTGAATTGCGTGTGTATGTGCATGTGCATGTGAATGATAATAAGTAATAAATAATTATGCACATACAAGTGCATGTGTAGGCTCATGTGCATGTGCATGTGCATGTGAATGGTAATAAACAATTAATAATAACCAAGTCCACGTGAATGTACATTTGCATGTGAATAATAATAAATAATAAATAATAACACATGTGATAATAGAATAATGCACGTGCATTGTGTGGGCACGTGCATTAGAGTAAATAATATTAACACATGTGATAATAGAATAACGCAAGTGCATTGCATTTGCATGTGCATGATAATAAATAATATATAATAAAGCACATGCATGTGCATTTACATGTAATGATAATGATAAGGATGCATGAACTTTCATGGTAATAAATAATAAATAACTACACATGTACATGTGCATTTGTTTTTGATGATACAAACAACAACAACAACAACAACAACAACAACAATAATAATAATAATATAATAATAATAAGGCATGTTCATTTCATGTGCACGTGCATTGTAGTAGATTATAAATAAATAATAATAAATAAGAATGCACATGCATGTGCATGTGCATTTACATTTGATGATAATATTAATAATACTAATTGTAATAATAATAATAATAATAATAATAATAATAATAATAACCCATGCACGTGGATGGAAATAAATAATAAATAAAAACGCACATGCATGTGAATTTGCATGTGATAAAGTTAATAATAACGATAATGATAATGATAATAATAATAATAATAATAAAAGAATAATACAAGTGAATTTCATATGCACGTACATGGTAATAAATGATAAATATATTGCACGTGCATCTACATTTGCATGTGATGATAGTAATAATAACAGCAGTATTAATAATATTAGTAGTAGTGGTGATAATAGTAGTAGTACTAATCCATATGATAATAGAAAATTGCATGTACATTATGTGTGCATGTGTTTGGTAATAAATAATAACTCCTCTGCATTTCATTTTCATGTGATGATGATGATGATGATGATAATAATAATAATAATAATAATATTAATAATTAAATTCATGTGATAATAGAATAATACATGTTCATTGAATGTGCATGTATGTCCATTTGGATGTGCATTTTCATGTGAAGATAACAACAACAACAACAACAACCATAATAATAATAATAACGATAATAATAACAACACATGTGATAATAAAATAACATGTGTGCATTGCATGTGCACATTCATGATAATAAAAATATAATAATAACGCACGTGTATGTGCATGTTCATTTGAATGAGATGATAATAATAATAATAATAACAGTAATAGTAAGTTATAGTTGTTTGAAAAAATAGCAGACAAGACAAAAGTGCTAGAAATTTTGTCTCAAAAAACCTAACAAATCACAGAGTCATTAAAAAAGACATAACTTCCTCTTTAGGCTTCCATTTCCACTCCGTGAATAGTCAAACTAAATCTAATGGAATGAACTATGATAAAAATAGGTGTCGGAGGCCGAACAGACATACAGATCAGAAGTTAAGACCGTTTTATGAAAAAATTGACAGGGATCCGGACACGGAAATGGAGTTCTGGAGGCCATATTATGGGTTTTGGGGATTTTAGGATTCCAAACATGACTTCAAATTTGGTCAAGTTATCCTTCTTCGTATATTTCTTCGATGCCTTCGATTTTATTTCTGGTAGAGCTCAAACGGACAACCGGTGTGAAAGTTATGGCCATTTGAAGTTGGACTTTTTTTAGAGTGGTATAACTATTATATCGTCTGTTTATTTGATCTTCTCATAGTTTCAATTGGACGTGGTCCTTACTCATCTCACGAGATTCTATTTTACTAGTCATAGTGCTCAAACGGCCACCCGAATGACAAGTTATGCCAATTTTAGTGAGTTGCTTGTTTCTTAGGTTTTTAGGCACTATGAGGGTAGCTCAATTTAAAATGACAATAACATATGCTACGTGTGTTAATTTTGGCTCTTACACATATAAAATCAGAGATTGTGAAAAGATACACACTTTGAAAACCACTGTAACGCTTTCTGATATTCATCAACCCCCCCCAAAAACCCAAAATCCCTTTGGATGGTCAAAAGATTGGCTTCGGGTGTTTGTTTTGCAATAACTTCTTCTATGGGTGTCCGGTTTTCCTCTACCACATATCAAATAGAAGCTTGAGAATATACCTCCACTCCTATAACCAATGAATCACCTTCTCACATCCTTGAATGCCCAAAAAGGTATTTAAACCCTCTAAAATACCAAAACTTTTACTCCGGGAGTCCGTTTTGCCTCTACCATATATCAAATCGAATATTTTGACTATATCTAAACATATGTGACCATAGGAACACCATATCATGTTATTAAAGACCCAAAAGGTCCTAAGGTCCTCCAAATTACCATAACTTTTGCTTTGGGTGACTATTTCACCTCTACCACATATCAAATTGAAGCTTGTGACTAGCTCTACACATCTGTGACAACGATGAACAACTAAATAGCACTAACAAACCAGGAATAACCCCATAAACAATAAAAACCATTAAAACCATGAAAAACCCTAACAATCCCTAAAAATCCCTAGAAAAAACTAATAAACCCTAATAAAACCTAAAAGACCCTAGCAAACCCTAAAAAACCCTAAAAACCCCTAACAAGATCTAACAAAACCCAAGAAGAACTATGAAACCTCAATAAACACAAAAACCCCGAAGAAACCCTAAAAACACCTATGAAACCATAAGAAACCCTAACATAATCCTAAAAACCCTAAAAACCCGAACAAAACCCTATGAAAACCTAAGAAACACTAACACACCCTTAGAAACCCTAACACACCGTTAGAAACCCGGACACACCCTTAGAAACCCTAACACACCCTTAGAAACCCCAACGCACTCATAAAAACCCTAATACAACCTTAGAAACTCTTAGAAACCATAGAACTCCCTTAGAAACCCTAACCCGCCCATAAAAACCCTAACCCACCCTTAGAAACCCTAACACAACCTTAGAAATTCTAACAAACACTTAGATACCCTAAATCACTCTAATAATAACTAATAAATCCTAAACAATTCTACCAACCAATAATAAACCATAATAATCCTTAATAAACCATACAACCCACTATTAAACCCTAATAAACACAAATAAATTGTAATAAACCCTAAAAACCTATTAGACCCCAATAAAAGCTACAAAATACCTAAAAACCCATATATACACCAAAATACTATTAAACCATTTAAAATGCTAATATTCACAAAAAACCCTAACAATACTGGAAAAACCTAAGAAAACCCTAAAAATCCATAAAAACACTAAAAACCCTAAATAATCCTAAAAACCCTAAAAACCCCAAAAAACCGAAAAAACCCGAAAACAAACCAAAAAAAAACTCAAAAAACCCTCAAAAAACCCTAAAAACCTAAAAACCACTAAAAACAATAAAAAAACCCAAAAGCCTAAAAATGCCTAACAAAACCCTAACCAACCCTATGAAACCCGTAAAAACCCTAAAAACTCTCTAGAAACCCCCAAAAACCTCAAAAGTAACCGTAATACACCTTAAAGAACCCTAAAAAACACTAAAAACCCTAAAGTACCCTAAAAAACCATTAAAGCCACTAACAATGCTACATAAACCCTATAAATTGCTATAAAAAACCCGAAAAATTCTTCAAAACCCACAAAATGCAACAAAATCCCAAAAACGCTAAAATAACCCTAACAAAGCATAAAAAACCCAAACACACCCATAAAACCCAAAAAAACCCATAAAACCCCAAACAACTCAAACAAAATGTAACAAACCATAAAAACACTAACAAAACCTAACAAACCATAACCACCACTAATAACCCCAAAGAACCCCTAATAAACCCTAATAACCAATAAAACCCACTATTAAACCCTAAAACCCTAATAAATACTAATAAATTTTAATAACATGTAATAAACCATAACAAACTCTATTAGACCCTAATAAATGCTACAAAAGCTATAAAACCCCTAATATACAATACAAAACACAATTAAACCATAATAAACCTTAATAATAACTAAAAACCCTAACAAAACCGAAAAAACACTACAAAAATCTCCAAATAATCGCCAACAAAACCCTAAAACCCACTAAAAACCCTAAAAAACCCTAATAACCCCAAAATAAATTATAACAAACCCTAACAACCCTAAATAAATCATAAAAAATCCTAAAAACACCAAATAAATCATAACAAACTGAAACAAACCATAACAAACCCCTAATAAACTACAATAAACCCTAACAAAGCATAATAAACCCTAAAAAATCGTAATAAACCCAAATACACATTACTAAAATCTAATAAATAAAATAAACCCTAATAAATTCTAAATAACCAAAAAAAGGTTGATCAACACTATAAAAAGCTATTAATGCCTAAAAAATCCCAATAAAACCCTAATATACAATAAAAAATACTAATAAAATGTGAAAAATCTTAATGAACACTAATAAACCCTAAAGAACCCAAAAATGCTAAAACACGTTATATAAACCATACAATACCCAAAAAACCCTAAAACACAATAAAAACCCCGACAACCCCTATCAATCCCAAAAAAACAAATAAACCCATAAAACCTCCCAAAAACCATTAAAACCCATCAGACACCATAAAAACCCATAAACACCCTTTAACAGACCTTAAAAACCATAAACAACACTACAAACCACAAACAACCATTAAAACCCTAAAAAAGGCTTCAAATAGAAACATAAACCCTAAAAACGTTACATAAACCCCAAAAAATGCAAAAAAAACCCTAAAAACACAACATAAACGAAAAAACGATACATTAACCTTAAAAGCACTACATAAACCCTAGAAATGTAACATAAACCCTAAAAAACACAACAAAAACCCTAAATACGCAACATAAACATTAAAAAACACTACATAAAACCTAAAACACAATATATACCCTAAAAACACTACATGAACCCTAAAAACATTACATAAACCATAAAAAATGCAACATAAAATCTACATAACCCCTAAAAATCTACATAAACCCAAAAAACGCAATATAAACCCTAAAAATGATACATAAAACATAAAAACTAATCATGCTACAAAAAAAATAAAAACGTTAAATAAACCCTAAAAATGATACATAAAACCTAAAACCGCTAACTAAATGCTAAAATGCTACATAAACACTAAAAATGCTAAATAAACTCTAACAATGCAACACAAACCCTAAAAAATGCTAAAAAAACCCTACAGACGCTTCAAAACCCTCAAAACTATTAAACCCTAATATACCATAATATAAAAAATTAAACCCTAATAAACCCCTAAAGAACTACCAAAGCCACTAACAATGCTACATAAACCATAACAATTGTTAAGAAAACTGAAAAATGCTTCAAAACCCACAAAACGCAACAAAACCCCAAAAACGCTAAAATAACCCTAACAAAGCATAAAAAATCCAAACACAACCATAAAACCCAAAAAAATGCATAAAACCTCAAACAACTCAAATAAACCGTAATAGACTCTAAAAACCCTAAAAAAACCTAACAAACCCTAACAACCACTAATAACCCCTAAGAACCACTAATAAACCCTAATAACCCCTAAAACCCACTAATAAACCCTAAAAACCCTAATAAACTCTAATAAATCATAATAACCTGTAATAAACCCCCAACAAACTCTATTAGACCCTAATAAATGCTAAAAAATCCCTAAAACCCCTAATATGCAATAAAAAACACTATTAAACCATAATAAACCATAATAATCTTTAAAAACCCAAACAAACTCGACAAAATGCTACAAAAACCACCAAATAATAGCCTAAAAAACCTTGAAACCCACTAATAAACCCCAAAAATCCCTAAAAACCCCAAAATAAAACGTAACAAACCCTAAAAACCACAAATAAATCGTAACAAATCCTAAAAATGCCAAATAAATCGTAACAAACTGAAACAAACCATAACAAACCCCTAATAAAACGCAACAAACCCTAACAAAGCATAATAAACCCTAATAAATTGTAATAAACTGAAATACATGTTACTAAACCCTAATAAATAAAATAAACCCTAATAAATCCTAAATAAACCTAAAAAATGTTGATAAACCATAGAAAAAGCTATTAATGCCTACAAAAGGCCAATAAAACCCAAATATACAATAAAAACACTAATAAACAATAAAAAATCCTAAAGAACACTAATAAACCCTAAAGAACCCTAATAAACCCTAGAGAACCATATTAAACTCCAAAGAACACTAAACAACAGTAAAGAACCCAAAAATGCGCTAAAACACATTATATAAACCCTGAAAACCACTACAATACCCAAACAAACTATAAAACACACTAAATAACCCTAACAACCCCTATCAATCCCAAAAAAATAAATAATCCAATAAAACCCCCAAAAAACCATTAAAATCCATCAAATGCCATAAAAAACCATAAAACCCCGTTAACAACCCTTAAAAATCCTAAAAACACTACAAACCATAAGCAACCATTATAACCCTAAAATGGGTTCAAATAAATACATAAACCCTAATAATGTTACATAAACCCTTAAAAATGCAACCAAAACTACAAAAATGCAATATAAACAAAAAAACAACATAAACAAAAAAAATGCTACGTAAACCCTAAAAGCACTACATAATCCCTAGAACTATAACATAAACCATAAAAACACAACATAAACCCTAAAAATGCAACATAAACATTAAAAACGCTACATAAAACCTAAAAACAAAATATAAACACTAAAAACGCTCCATTAACCCTAAAAACGTTACATAAACTATAAAAAAATGCAACATAAATGCTACATCACCCATAAAAATGCTATAGAAACCCATAAAACGCAACATAAACCCTAAAAAATGCTACATAAAACCTAAACCCTAAACACACTACATAAACCCTAAAAACGTTACATAAACCCTAAAAATGATACATAAAATCTAAAACTGCTAACGAAACCCTAAAAACGCTACATAAACATTAAAAATTCTATATAAACTATAAAAACGCTACACAGACCCTAAAAAATGTTACAAAAACCCTAAAGAGGCTTTAAAACCCTTAATAATATTAAACCCTAATATATCATAATATAAAAAATTAAACCCTAATAAACCCCTAATAAACTCTAATAATCCCTAAAAACACCTTATAATCTTAAAAATCCAAAGGAACTCTACTCAACCCTAATAAAACCCCAAAAAACCTAATAAACCCAAATAAATGATAATAAATCCAAATAATCCCTAAAAACACATTAAGACAATCTAAACAACCCTAACCAACCCTATAGACACTAATAAATAGTAATAAACCCTAATAAACACCAAATAAACCCAAATAAACTATAATAAACCATAAATAAAGCCAAATAAACCCTACTCAACCCTAACAAACCATAACACACCATAATAGCCCCTAATAAAACCCTCCAAAACCCTAATAAAGAAAAAAATGCTAGTATACCTTAAAAATCCCTAGAAACCCTGATAAACTCTAATGTAACATGATAAACTCTAAAAATGCCCACAATAAAAAAAATGATCACAAACAATATAAACACACAATATTAACTAAAACACCTAAAAACACTAATATAACCTAATAAAGACGAAAAACACTAATATACCTTAAAAATCCCTAAAAACCCTAATAAACCATAATATACTCTAATATAACAAAAGAAACCCTAAAATGCTCACGAACAAAAACAAAATTCTCATAAACAATAAAAACACACTGTATTATCTAAAAATACATATCAAACACTAATATAACCTAATAAAATAAAAAAACTAATAAACCCCTAACAAACCCTAATAAACACTAAAAATCCCGAATAAACCCTAATAAAAATGAATAAACCATAATAAAACCCTATAAATACCTTCTCAACCCTAATAAACTATGACACACCTTAACAAAACCTAATAAAACCCAACTAAACCCAAATAAACCTAAAAATGAAAACAAACCATTAAAAAGCCCTATAAACCCTAATAAACCATAATAAATTCAAATAAAAGCTAATAAACCATTAAAAATGATCACAAACACTAAAAACATGATAATAAAACCTAAAAAGTCATAACAACCCCTCATATATATTAACAAACACTAAAAAACACTCATATACCCTAAAAAACACTAACGAACCCTAGATAACCCTAAAAATCCCAAAAAACCCCTAATAAACCGTACTCAACCTTTATAAACACTAATAAAACCATAATGATAATGAATCAACCCTAATAAAAACCTAAAAATACATACTCAACCCTAATAAACCTTAACACATGATAATAAACCATAACAAACCCCAATAAACCTAAAAAATTCCAATATACCATTAAAAAGCTCTAAAACCCCGAATAATTGCTAATGAAACCTAACAGAGCGTAAAACCGCTAATAAAAACGAATAAAAACTACTAAACACCTAAATATACCATAATATACCCTGATAAACCCAACCCAGTCCTAATAAAACCCTAAAAATACCTAATAAACCTTGACCCACCATAATAAACCCTAATAAAATCCTAATAACCCCCACCAAACCCTAAAAATGCTAATATAGCATTAAAACCCCATAAGGCCCTAACAAACCATAATAAATGTTAATAACACCTAAAAATCCTTAAAATGATAGTAAACCTAAAAATTCCTCTTATAGTAATAGTAGTAATAATGCACGTGCATGTGCATATGAATGTGCATGGTTTAAATAATAAATCATAATGCACGTGCCTCTGAATATGCATGCACAATTGCATGTAAATGACAATAAATAATAAATTATAAATAACAACACATGTGAATTTCATGTGTATGTGTGTGTGCATGTGAATGATAATAAATAATAAATTATAACGCACATCCAAGTTCATGTGCATGTGCATGTGCATGTGCATGTGCATGGTAGTAAACAATAAATAATTACAAGGTCCACATGAATGTGCATTTTCACGTGAATGATAATAAATAATAAATAATAACACATGTGATAATAGAATAACACAAGTGCATTGCGTGTGCACGTGCATGATGATAAATAATAATAACACCTGTGATAACAGAATAATGAAAGTGCATTTCATTTTTATGTGCATGGTAATAAATAATATATAATAACACACGTGTATGTGCATTTACATGTAATGATAATGATAATGACACATGCACGTTCTTGGTAATAAATAATAAATAACAGCACACGTGCATGTGCATTTGTATTTGATGATACAAACAATAATAATATTAATATTAATAATAATAATAATAATAATAATAATCACAATAATAATAGAATAACACAAGTGCATTTCTTGTGCACGTGCATAGTAGTAAATAATAAATAAATAATAGTAAATAAGAACACACATGCATGTGCATGTGCATTAACATTTGATAATAATTTTAATAATACTAATTGTAATAATAATTATAATAATAATAACGCATGCACGTGCATGGTAATAAAGAATAAATAACAACGCACATGCATGTGGATTTGCATTTGATAATGATAATAATAATGATAATGATAATAATAATAATAATAATAAACTGTGATAATAAAAATAATAATAATAAAAGAATAATACAAGTGCATTGCATATACACGTGCATGGTAATAAACAATGAATAATAATGCCCGTGCATCTACATTTGCAAGTGATGATAATAATATTAACAACAGTAGTAGTAGTAGTGATAATAGTAGTAGTACCAATGCATTTGATAATAGAATATTGCATGTGCATTATGTAGGCACGTGCATGGTAATAAATAATAACGTGTGTGCATTGCATTTGCATGTGATGATGATGACAATGATAATAATAATAATAATATTATTATTATTATTAACAACGCATGTGATAATAGAATAACGTACGTGCATTGAATGTGCATGTTTATGTATTTTCATGTGCATTTGCATGTGATGATAATAACAATATCAACAACAACAACTACCACAATAATAGTAATAACAATAAGAATAACAATGTATGTGATAATAAAATAACGTGTGTTCAATTAATGTGCACGTGCATGGTAATAAAAAATAAATATTAATGCACGTGCATGTGCATGTGCATGTGCATGAGATGAAAATAATAATAATAATAATAATCACAGTAATAATAATAATAACAATAACAACAACACATGTGATAATAGAATAACGCATGTGCATTGCCTGTGCAGTGAATGATAAAAAATAATAACTCATAGCGCACATGATGATGATAATAATAATAATAATAATAATAATAGTGCATGTGATAATAGAAAAACGCACATGTATTGAATGTGCACATGTATGGTAATAAATAATAACGCACATGCATTTTCATTTCCATTTTATGATAACAACAAAAATAACAATAAAAGTAATAATAACAATAACAATAAAAATGCATGTGATAATAGAATAATGTAGGTGCATTGCGCGTCCGCGTGCATGTAATAAATAATAATGGACGTGCATCTGCATTTGCATGTGATGATGATAATAATAATAATAGTAATAGTAATAATAATAATAATAAAAACAACAACAACATATGCACGTGCATAGAAATAAATAATAAATAATAACACATGTGCATCTACATTTTCATGTGACGATAATAATAATAATAGTAGTAGTAGTAATAATAATAATAATAAAGATAATGATAATAATGATAATGATAATAATTAAAACGAAAATAATGATAATAATAACATGTGTGATAATAGTATAACACCCATCCTAACAAATCATAACAAAATCTAACAAACCCTAACAACCACAAATAAACCCTAAGAACCACTAATAAACCCAAATAACACCTGAAACCCACTATTAAACCAGAAAACCCGAATAAACACTAATAAATCATAATAACCTGTAATAAAACTTAAAAACCCTATTAGACTCTAATAAACGCTACGAAATCCCTAAAGCCCCTAATATACAATAGAAACACTATTAAACCACAATAAATCAAAATAATCACTAAAAACCCTAACAAATCCAACAAAACCCGCAAAATAATAGCTTACAAAACCCTACAACCCGCTAATAAACCCTAACAAACCCTAAAAACCCCATAATAAATCGTAACAAACCCTAACAACCCCAAATAAATCCTAACAAATCCTTACAACGCCAAATAAATCGCAACAAACTGAAACAAACCATAACAAACCCCTAATAAACAGCAATAAACCCTAAAAAGTCATAATAAACCCTAATAAATCGTAATAAACCCACATACACATTAATAAACCCCAATAAATAAATTAAACCCTAACAAACCCTAATAAATCCTATATAACCCTTAAAACGTTGATATACCCTAGAAAAATCTATTATTTCCTACAAAAGCCCAATAAAATCCTAATATACAATAAAAAATGCTAATAAACCATATCAAATCCTAAAGAACACTAATAAACCCTAAATAACCCTAATAAACCCTAAATAATCATAATAAACTCTAAAGAACACTGAAAACCCCTAAAGAACCCCAAAAATGCTAAAACACATTACAAAAAACCCTAAATACCGCTATAATACCCAAACAAACCCTAAAACACACTAGAAACCCTAACAAGCCATATCGATTCCAAAAAACAAATAAACACTTAAAAACCCCCCAAAACCATTCAAAACCCATCAAATACCATAAAAACCATAAAAACCAATTAACAACCCTTAAAAATCCTAAAAACCACTACAAACCATAAACAACCATTAAAACCCTAAAAAGGAAACAAATAGATATACAAACCAAAAAAACATTACATAAACTCTAAAAATTCAACATAAAACCTAAAAACACGACATAAACCCATAAAACGTAACATAAACCCAAAAAACGCTACATAAACCCAAAAATCACTACATAAACCCTAGACCCGTAACATAAACCCTAAACAACGCAACATAAACATTAAAAAATGGAACATAAAACATAAAAACACAACATAAACCCTAAAAACACTACACGAACTCTAAAAACATTACATAAACCCTAAAAAATGCAACATAAATGCTACATCACCCCTAAAAACGCTACATAAACCTAGAAAACGCAACATATACCCTAAAAATGCTACATAAAACCTAAACCCTAAACACGATACATAAACCCTAAAAACGTTACAAAAACCCTAAAAATGCAACATAAAACCTAAAAATGCTAACTAAACCCTAAAAGTGCTACATAAACACTAAATGTTCTATATAAACTCAAACAACGCTACACAAACACTAAAAAATGCTACAAAAAACCATAAAGTTGTTTCAAAACCCTCAAAAATATTAAACCCTAATATACCATTATATAAAGCATTAAACCCTAATAAACCCCTAATAAACTCTAATAATCCCTAAAAGCACCTTATAACCCCTAAAAACCTTAAGAGACTCTACTCAACCCTAATAAAACCCCAAAATACCTAATAAACCCTAATAAATGGTAATAAAACCTAATAAACCCTAAAAACATGTTAAGAAAACCTAAACAACCCTAACCAATCTTAATAGACACTAATAAACACTAATAAAAACTAATAAACCGTAATAAACCCCAAAAAAACCATAACAATCCCTAATAAACCATAAATAAATCCAAATAAACCCTACTCAACCCAAACAAACCTTAACACACCATAATGACCCCTAATAAAACCCTACAAAACCCTAATAATGAAAACAAACACTAGTATACCTTAAAAAATCCCTAGAAACCCTGATAAACTCTAATATAACCTAATAAACCCTATAAACACTCACAAACAATAAAAAAATGATCACAAAAAATAAAAACACGATATATTACCTAAAAGACCTAAAAACACTAATATAACCTAATAAAGAAAAAAACACTAATATACCTTAAAAATACCTAGAAACCATAATAAACCATAATATACTCTAATATAATCTAAGAAACCCTAAAAACGCTCACAAACAAAAACAAAATGCACACAAAAAATAAAAAACGCTATATTATCTAAAAAGACTTAACAAACACTAATATAACCTAATAAAACAAAAAACTAATAAACCCCTAACAAACCCTAATAAACCATAAAAATCTCTAATAAACCCTAATAAAAACTAATAATCCCTAATAAAACCCTAAAAATACCTTATCAACCGTAATAAATGTTGTTACACGATAATTAAACCTAAAAAACCCAACTAAACCCCAATAAACAAGAAAACAAAAACAAACCATTAAAAAGACCTAGAAACCCTAATAAACCATAATAAATTCTAATAAAACCTAATAATACATAAAAAATTCTCACAAACACTAAACACATGCTAATAAAACCTAAAAAGTCCTAACAACCCTTCATATATATTAACAAAAACTACAAAACACTCATATAACCTAATAAAAACACTAACTAACCCTAGTAAACCCTAAAAATCCTTAACAAACCCTAGTAAACTGTTCTCAACCATATTAAACCCTAATAAAACCTTAAAGATACTGACTCAACCCTAATAAAACCCTAAAAATTCCTACTAAACCCTAATAAACCTTAACACACTTTAATAAACCATAATAAACCCCACTAAACCCTAAAAATGAAAATATACCATTAAAAATCCCTAAAACCCCTAATAAATGCTAATAAAACCTAACAAAGCGTAAAAGCACTAATAAACCCTAATAAACACTATTAATCCTTAAAACCACCTAATATACCCTCTTAAAAATTATTAAACCACAATGAACGATAATAAACCATAATAAATCCCAAACATAACCAAATATACCATTATATACCAAAATATACCCTAATAAACCCCAACTCAATCCTCATAAAACCCTAAAAATACCTAATAAATCCAAATAAACCTTAACACACCCTAATAAACCATAATAAAATCCTAATAACCCCCACCAAACCCTAAAAAATGCTAATATACCATTAAAACCCCTTAAACCCTAACAAAACATAATAAATGTTAATAGCACCTAAAAATTCTAAAAAATGCTAGTAAACTCTAAAAATACCTCTAACAATAATAATCGTAATAATGCACATTCATGTGCATATATATGTGCATGGTTTAAATAATAAATAATAATGCATGTGTATGTGCATATGCCTATTCATTTGCATGTGAATGGTAATAAATAATAAATAATAAATATTAACGCATGTGAATTATATATGTATGTGCATGTGCATGTGAATGATAATAAATAATAAATAATAACACACATCTAAGTGCATGTGCATGTGCATGTGGATGTGCATGTGCATTTGCATGTGCATGTTAATAAACAATAAATAATAACAAAGTCAACATGAATGTGCATTTTCAAGTTAATGATAATAAATAATAAATAATAACACATGTGATAATAGAATAATGCACCTGCATTACGTGTGCACGTGTATGAGAACAAATAATAATAACACAAGTGATAATAGAATAACGCAAGTGCATTGCATTTGCATGTGCATGATAATAAATATTATATGATAATGCATGTGCATGTGAATTTCCATGTAATGATAATGATAATGACACATGCACGTGCATGGTAACAAATAATAAATAACAACGCACGTGCATGTGCATTGGTATTTGGTGATACAAACAACAACAACAACAACAACAACAACAATAATAATAATAGAATAACAGAACTGCATTTCATGAGGACGTGCATAGTTGTAAATAATAAATAAATAACAATAAATAAGAATGCACATGCATGTGCATGTGCCTTTACATTTGATGATAATATTAATAATACTAATTGTAATAATAATAATAATAACACATGCACGTGCATGGTAATAAATAATAAATAACAACGCACATACATGTGCACTTGCATGAGACAATTATAATAACAATGATAATAATAATAATTGTCATAATAATAATAATAAAAAATAATAATACAAGTGCATTGCATTTGCACGTGCATGGTAATAAATAATAAATAATAATGCATGTGCATCTACATTTTCTTGTGATGATAGTAATAATAACAGCAATAGTAATAATAGTAGTAGTATTTGTGATATTAGTAGTACTACCAATGCATGTTATAATAAAATATTGCATTTTCATTACGCGTTCACGTGCATGATACTAAATAATAACGCCCATTCATTGCATTTGAATGTGATGATGATAAAAATAATAATAATAATATTATTATTATTATTAACAACACATGTGATAATAAAATACCACACGTTCATTTAATGTACATGTATGTGCATTCGTATGTGTATTTGAATGTGCGTGTATGTACATTCTCATGGAATGAACTATGATAAAAACAGGTGATGGATGCCGAACAGACACACAGATCAGAAGTTATGACCATTTTAAGAAAAATTTGACAGGGATCCGTACACAGAAATGGATTTTTAGATTCCTTCTGATGGGTTTCATGGATTTTATGGTCTCAAACATGAATTGAACTAGGTTCAAGTCATCCTTCTGCATAGATCTCTTCGCTACTTTCAATTTCATATGTGGTAGCACTCAAACGGACAACCGGAGCGAAAGTTATAACCCTTTGAAGTTGGACTTTTTTTTTGGAGTGGTATAACAAATATATCTTATATTTCTTTGATCTTCTCATTGTTTCTACTAAACATGGTCCTCACTCATCTCACGAGATTTGATTTTAATAGTCACAGTGCTCATATGGATACCTGAAGGAGAAGTTATTCCTATTTTAGTGAGTTGCGGGTTTCTTAGGTTTTTAGGCGCTAGTAGAGTTGCTCAATTTAAAATGACAATAACATCTACTACGTGGGTTCATTTTGGCTCTACCACATATCAAATCGAAGATTGTGAAAATATAAACACTCTGGTAACCACTGACACCCTTTCTTACATTCAACAACCCCCAAAAAAGACCCAAAATCCATTTGGATGGTCAAAAGATTGGCTTCTGGTGTCCGTTTTGCAATAACATTTTCTATGGGTGTCCATTTTTCCTCTACCACCTATCAAATCGAAGAATTTGACTATACCTATACTCTCATAACCACTAAAGCAACTTTTCACATCCTTGAAGCCCCAAAAAGATTCTTAAACCCTCCAAAAGACCATAACTTCTACTCCGGGAGTCAGTTTTGCCTCTACCATATATCAAATCGATGCTTTCGACTATATCTAACAAACCATGAATATCCCCATAAACACTAAAAACCATTAAAAACCAAGAAAACCCCTAAAAACCCTAACAAACCCTAAAAACACTAACAAACCCTAACAAACACTAACAAACCCTAACAAACCATAACAAACCCTAACAAACCCCCAAACCCCCTAAAAACACATAACAAACCTTAACAAACCCTAAAAACCCTCAAAAACCCTAACAAACCCTAAAAAACCCCAAGAAGCACTAAGAATCCCCAATAAACACACAGAATTCTGAAGAAAGCCTAAAAACCCCTAAGAAACCATAAGAAACACTAAATAAACCCTAAAACCCCTAACAAAGCCCTAAGAAAACCTAAGAAACACTAACACACCCTTATAAACCCTAACACACCCTTAGAATCCCTACCACATGCTTAGAAACCTTAATACACCCTTAGAAACCCCAACACACCCATAAAAACCCTAACAAAACCTTAGAAACCCTTAGAAACCACAGCAAACCTTTAGAAACCCGAACCCGCCCATAAAACCCTAACCCACCCTTAGAAACCCTTACACACCCTTAGAAACCCTAAAAACCCTTAAACACCCTAAATCACTATAATAAGCACTAATAAATTTTAACAAACCCTACCAACAAATAATAGACCTTAATAAACCCTAATAAACCCTAAATCCCACTACTAAACCCTAATAAACAATAATAAATCGTAATAAACCCTAAAAAACCTATTAGACCCCAATAAAATCTACAAAATACATAAAAACCCAAATATATAGAAAAAATGCTATTAAAACATTTAAAACACTAATATTCACAAAAAACCCCTAAGAAACCTGGAAAAATCTAACAAAACCCTAAAAAAAACCTAAAACCACAAAAACCCAAAAATCCCTAAAAATCCCTAAAAAACCCAAAAACCCCTAAAAACACATAAAAACCCTAAAAACCGTAAAAACCATAAAACCCCCAAAAACACAAAAAAACCAAAAAACCCGAAAACAAACCTAAAAAATCCTAAAAAACCACAAAAAACTCAAAAGGATCAAAAAACGCAAAAAACCCTAAAAACCACTAAAAATGCTAAAAACCCTAAAAAGCCTAAACATGCCTAAAACCCCCCAGCCAACCCTATGAAACCCTTAAAACCCCTAAAACCCTCATAGAAAACCCTAAAAACCACAAAGGAAACCCTAATACACCATAAATAACCCTAAAGAACCCTAAAGAACCCTAAAACACCCTAAATAACCACTAAAGCCACTAACAATGCTATATAAACCCTAAAAATTGCTTCAAAAAAAACAAAAAATGCTTCAAAACCCACAACATGCAACAAAACCCCAAAAAGCGCTATAATAACCCTAAAAAAGTATAAAAAATCCAATCACACCCATAAAAACCAAAAAACGCCTAAAACCCCAAACAACTCAAACAAACCCTAACAAAACCTAAAAACCCTATCAAAACCTAACAAACCTTAACAATCACTAATAACCCCAAAGTACCACTAATAAACCCTAATAACCCCTAAAACCCACTATTAAACCCTAAAACACCTAATAAACACTAATAAATCGTAATAACCTATAATAAACCCTAACAAACTCTATTAGACCCTAATAAACTCTATTTAATCCCTAAAACCCATAATATACAAAAAAATATTAAACCATAATAAACCCTAATAATCACTAAAAACCCTAACAAATCCGACAAAACGCTACAAAAATATCCAAATAATAGCCTACAAAACCCTACAACCCACTAATAAAGCTTAACAAACCCTAATAACCCCAAAATAAATCATAACAAACCCCAACAACCCCAAATAAGTCATAACAAAGCCTAAAACACCAAAAAAATCATAACAATCTGGAACAAACCATAAAAAACCCCTAATAAACAACAATAAACCTTAACAAATCATAATAAACCATAATAAATCGTAATAAACCCAAATACACATTACCAAACCCTAATAAATAAAATAAACCCTAATAAACCCTAATATATCCTAAATAACCCTAAAAAAGGTTGATGAACCCTAGAAGAATATATTAATACCTACAAAAGCCCAATAAAACCCAAATATACAATAAAAATGCTAATAAATTGTAACAAAGCCTGAAGAACACTAATAAACCCTAGAAAACCCTAATAAACCCTAAAGAACCATATTAATCTCTAAAGAACACTAAAAACTCCTAAAGACCCCATGAAAATTCTAAAACACATTATATAAACCCTAAAAACCGCTACAATACCCAAACAAACCCTAAAACACACTAAAAACCCCTAACAAGCACTATCAATCCCAAAAAAAAACAAATAAACACCTAACCCCCCCCCCCCCCCCCACATAAAAAACCATTAAAAAGCCATTAGATACCATAAAAAACAATAAACACCCATTAACAACCCTAAAAACCCCTAAAAAACTACAAACCACAAACAACCATTAAAACCCAAAAAAGGGCTTCAAATAGATACATAAACTCTAAAAATGTTACATAACTCCTGTAAAAATGAAACCAAAAACCTAAAAACGCAACATAATCCAAAAAACACAAAATAAACCCCAAAAATACTACATAAACATTCAAATTACTACATAAACCCTAGAACTGTAACATAAACCCTAAAGGACACAACAAAAACCCAAAAAAATGCAACATAAATATTAAAAAATGCTACATAAAACCAAAAAACATAATATAAATCCTAAAAACACTACATGAACCCTAAAAACATTACCTAAACCTTAAAAAATGCCACATAAACGCTACATCACCCCTAAAACGATACATAAACCCAGAAAATGCAACATAAACCCTAAAAAATGCTACATAAAACCAAAACCCTAAACACGCTACATAAACCCTAAAAACGTTACATAAACCCTAAAAATGATACATAAAATCTAAAACGTCTAACTAAACCCTAAAAATGCTACATAAAAAATAAAAATGCTACATAAACTCTAACAACGCTACAAAAACCCTAAAAAATACTACAAAAGCCCAAAAGACGCTTTAAAACCCTCAAAAATATTAAACACTAACATACCATAATATAAAAAATTAAACCCTAATAAACTCTAATAATCCCTAAAAACACCTTATAATCCCTAAAAACTATAATAAACTCTACTCTACCATAATAAAACCCAAAAAATACCTAATAAACCCCAATAAATGATAATAAAACCTAATAAACCCTAAAAACATGTTAAGAAAACCTTAACAACCATCACCAACCCTAATAGACACTAATAAACCCTAATAAACTCAAAGAAAATGCTAAAAGCCTTAATAAACCATAAATAAATCCAAATAAACCCTACTTATCCCTAACAATACTTAACACGCCATAATAACCACTAATAAAACCCTACAAATACCTAATAATGAAAAAATGCTAGTATACATTAAAAAATCCCTAGAAACCCTGATAAACTCTAATATAACCTAATAAACCCTAAAAAAACTCATAAAAAATAAAAAACAATCACAAACAATAAAAACGCTCTATATTACCTAGAAACGCGTTATATTTCCATTCTTTGTTTTTCTTTTGGGGTTATTTTTTGGGTTGGTGTCGATTGACCCTGCCCCTCCTTGGTCTGTAGTGTCTCTTTCGGTGTCTTTTTTTTAATAAATTTTGGGAGGACCAGGAATAGCCTGGTCCTTCACCTCTTCTTCCCTAGAAACCCCAATAAACCATAATAAACTCTAATATACCCAAATAAACCATAAAACGCTCATAAACAAACACACAATGCTAAAAAATAATAAAAACACACTATATTATCTAAAAAGGCCTAAGAAACACTAATATAACCTAATAAAAAAAGTAATAAACCCATAACAAACCCTAATAAAACCTAAATATCCCTAATAACCCCAAATAAGAACTAATAAACCCTAATAAAACCAATAAAACCCTAAAAATACCTTCTCAACCAAAATAAACATTTACACACCATAACAAAACCTAATAAAACCTAGCTAACCCCAATAAAAAACAAACAATTAAAAATCCCTAGAAACCCTAATAAACCATAATAAATTCAAATAAAAGCTTATAAACCATTGAAAATGATCACAAACACTAAAAAAACACTAATAAAACCTATAAAGTCACAACAACCCCTCATATATATTAACCAAAAATTAAAAAACACTCATGTACCCTAATAAAAACACTAACAAACCTTAAAAATCCCTAAACAACCCTAATATACCATACTCAACCCTAATAAACCCTAATAAAACTTTAAAGATACCGACTCACCCCTAATAAAACCCTAAAATTACCTACTCAACCCTAATAAACCTTAACACACCATAATGAACCATAATAAACCCCACTAAACCATAAAAAAATGCAAATATACAATTAAAAACCCCTAAAATCCCTATTAAATGCTAATAAAACATAACAAATCTTAAAAGCGCTAATAAACCTGAATAAACACCACTAAACACTAAAAACCCTAATATGGCCTCTGAAAAATTAATAAACCATAATGAACCATAATAAACCCTAATAAATCCTAAACATACCCAAATATACCATAATATACCCTAATAAACCCAACTCAATCATAATAAAACCCTAAAAATACCTAATAAACCCTAATAAACCTTGAAACCCCGTAATAAATCCTAATAAAATCCTAATAACCCCCACCAAATCCAAAAAAAAAGCTAATATACCATTAGAAAACCCTAAAACCCTAACAAACCATAATAATTGTAAATAACACCTAAAAATCCTAAAAAATGATAGTAAACCCTAAAAATAACTCTATTAATAATAGTAGTAATAATGCACGTGGATGTGCATATGCATGAGTAAGGTATAAATAATAAATCTTAACACATGTGCATGTGCATATTCCTGCGCATTTTCATGTGAATGATAATAAATAATAAATAATAAATAATAATGCATGTGAATTGCATGTGTATGTGAATGTGCATGTGAATGATAATAAATAATAAATAATTACGCACATACAAGTTCATGTGCATGTGCATGTGCATGTGCATGTGCATAGTAATAAACAATAAATAATAACCAAGTCCACATGAATGTGCATTTGCATGTGAATGATAATAAATAATAAATAATAACACATGTGATAATAGAATAACGCACGTGCATTGCGTGTGCACGTGCATTAGAATAAATAATAATAACACATGTGATAATAGAATAACGTAGGTGCATTGCATTTGCATGTTCATGATAATAAATAATATATAATAAAACATGTGCTTGTGCATTTACATGTAATGATAATGATAATGACGCATGCACTCGCATGGAAATAAATAATAAATAACAACGCACGTGCATGTGCATTTGTATTTGATGATACAAACAACAATAACAAGAATAATAATAACAATAATAATAATAATAATAATAATAATCCAATAACGCAAGTGCATTTCATGTGCACGTGCATAGTAGTAAATAATAAATAAATAATAATAAATAAGAACGCACATGCATGTGCATGTTCATTTACATTTGATGATAATATTAACAATACAAATTGTAATAATAATAATAATAACACAGACATGTGCATGGTAATAAATAATAAAGAACAATGCACATGATTGTGCATTTTCATGTGATAATGATAATAATAATGATAATAATAATAATAATAATAATAATAACTGTGATAATAATAATAATAAAAGAATAATACAAGTGCATTGCATATGTACGTACATGGTAATAAATAATAAATAATAATGCACGTGCATATACATTTGCATGTGATGATAGTAAGAATAACAGCTGTAGTAATAATAGTAGTTTTAGTGGTGATAATAGTAGTAGTACTAATGCATAGGATAATAGAATAATGCATGTGCATTATGTGTGCATGTGTATGGTAACAAATAATAACTCCCATGCATTGCATTAGCATGTGTTGATGATGATGATAATAATAATATTATTGTTGTTAATAATATTAATAATAACAACGCATGTGATAATGGAATGTGGCACGTTCATTGAATGTGCGTGTATGTGCATTTGGATGTGCATTTGCATGTGATGATAATAACAATAATATGTTATAGTTGTTTGAAAAAATAGCAGACATGACAAAAGTGAAAGAAATGGTGTCTTGAAAAACCTATCAAATCACTAAGTCATTAAAAAGGCATAACATCTTCTTCAGCTGTCTATTTCTACTCCGTGAATAGTCAAACTAAATATCATTGAACTAGCTACGATAAAAACTGGTGTCATAGGCTGAAAAGACACACATATTAGAAGTTATGACCGTTTTAAGAAACATTTGACAGGGATCTGGACATGAAAATGGAGTTTTGGAGGCCTTCTGATGGGTTTTGGGGATTTTAGGGTCCCAAAAATGACTTGAACTTTGTTCAAGTTATCTTTCTGCATATATCTCTTCGCATTTTCTTATTTGATATGTGGTAGAGCTCAAATGGACAACATGAGTGAAAGTTATGGTCGTTTGAAGTTGGACTTTTTTTGGAGTGGTATAACTATTATATCTGCTACTTCTTTGATCTTCTCACAGTTTAGATTAGACTCAGTCCTCACTCATCTCACGAGCTTCGATTTTACTAGTCACTACGCTCAAACAGACACCTGAAGGAGAAGTTATTCTTATTTTAGTGAGTTGTGGGTTTCTTAGGTTTTTAGGCGCTAGGAGTGTTGCTCAATTTAAAATGACGAAAATTTCTACATGTGTTCATTTTGTATCTAGAACATATCTAATATAATATTGTGAAAAGATACACACTCTGGTAACCATTGGAGCCCTTTCTGACATTCTTCATCCCCCCAAAAGACCCAAAATCCCTTTGGATGGTCAAAAGATTGGCTTCAGGTGTCCGTTTTTCAATAACTTCTTCTATGGGTGTCCGCTTTTCCTCTACCACATATCAAATTGAAGCTTGAGACTAGACCTACATTCATATAATAACTAAAGCACCTTCCCACATCTTTGAAGGCCCACAAAGGTATGTAAACCCTCCAAAAGACCATAACTTCTACTCTGGGAGTCCATTTTTCCTCTACCATATATCAAATCGAATCTTTCGATTAGATCAACACATATGTGACCAATAGGCACACCTTATCACGTTATTGAAGACCAAAATGGTCCTTAAGTCCTCCAAATGACTACAACTTCTGCTCTGGATATCCGTTTCACATCTTCCACATACCAATTGAAGGTGGCAACTAGCCCTACACATCTGCGACAACCATGAACCACTACATAACCCTAAAAAATCATGAATAACCCCATAAACACTAAAACCCTTAAAAACCACACAAAACCCTAACAACCCGAACAAACCCGAACAAACACTAACATACCCTAAAAACCCTAACAAACACTAAAAAACCACAAAAAACCTAAAAAACAAAACAAACCCTAAAAAACTTTAACAAACCCGAAAAACCCCTAACAAAACCCAAGAAGCAATAAGTAACCCAATAAACACAAAAAACCTGATGAAATCCTAAAAAACCTTAAGAAACCATAAGATACCATAAGAACCCCTAACATAACCCTAATCCCCTAAAACCCCTAAAAAACCCTAAGCAAACCTAAGAAACACTAACACACCCTTAGAAACCCTAACACACCATCAGACACCCTAACACACCCTTAGAAACCCTAGCATAGCCTTAGAAACCCCAACGCACCCATATAAACCCTAACACAACCTTAGAAACCCTTAAAAACCACAGCACACACTTTGAAACCCTAACCCTCCCATAAACAACCTAACCCACCCTAACACACCGTTAGAAACCCTAAAAAACCCTCAAACACCCTAAATTACTCTAATAATAACTAATAAATCCTAACAAACCCTACCAACCAATAATAAACATTAATAAACCCTAAAGGCCACTACTAAACCCTAATAAACACTAATAAATTGTAATAAACCCTAAAAACCCTATTATACCCCAATAAAATCTACATTTGGATTCTTTGGGTTTGGGTTTGTAAAGGGTTTTTGGGTGTGGGTCGTTTGACCCCTCCCCTCCCTTGTCTGGTGAGTCTTTTTTTTCATTAATAAATTTTGCAAGGGAAGGGAATAGCCTTGCCTCACACCGCTTTTTCCCTAATTTTTTTTCATGGTTCAGGTCTTTTTTGGTGTGAGCTGTTTGGCCCCACCCCACCCTTGTCTACTTTTCTTTTCCATTAATAAATTTTGGGATGCCAGGAATAGTCTGGCCTCGCACCTTCCTTGACCAATAAAATCTACAAAATACCTAAAAACACAAATATACAACCCAGTGCTATTAAACCATTCAAAATGATAATATTCACAAAAAACCCTAACAAACCCGGAAAAACCGGACAAAACCATAAAAAACCATAAAAACCCAAAAAACCCTTAAAACCCTAAAAACCCTAAAAACCCTATTAACCCTAAAAAATCCCAAAAAAACCTAAAATCCCCAAAAAACCCTAAACCCCCAAAAAACCAAAAAAACCAAAAAAACCAAAAAAAACCTAAAAAACCCTAAAAAACCTAAAAAACGTCAAAAAACCCTAAAAAACCTAAAAACCACAAAAAACACTAAAACCCCTAAAAATCCTTACAAACCCTACAAACCAATAATAAACTGTAATAAACCTTAATAAACCATACATCCCAATACTAAACCCTAATACACACAAATAAATGGTAATAAACCCTATGAACCCTATTAGACCCCAATAAAAGTTACAAAATACCTAAAACCCAAATATATAACAACTCTAAAACCATTCAAAATGCTAATATTCACAAAAAAAATCCTAACAAACCTGACAAAACCTGACAAAACCCTAAAAAACCATAAAATCAGAAAAAACCCTAAAAAATCCAAAAAACCCTAAAAATCATAAAACACCTAAAAACCGAAAAAAATTGAAAAACCCCGAAAAGAAACCTAAAAACCCCTAAAAATCCTCAAACAAACCACAAAACACTAAAAAACCTAAAAACCAATAAAACGCTAAAAACCCTAAAAAGCCTAAAAATGCCTAACAAAACCCTAACCAACCCTATGAAACACTTAAAATCCCTAAAACCCCCCTAACAAACCCAAAAAACCTAAAAAGAAACCATAATACACCCTAAAAACCCTAAAAACCCCTAAAAACCTTAAAGAACCCTAAAAACCCACCAAAGCCACTAACAATAGTACATAAACCCTATCAATTACTTCAAAAACCCAAAAAAAATTCAAAACCCAAAAAACGCAAAAAAACCCCAAAAATTGCTAAAATAAACCTAAAAAGCATAAAAATCAAAACACACCCATAAAACAAAAAAATGCATAAAACCCCAAACCACTCAAACAAATCGTAACAAACCCTAAAAATCCTAACAAAACCTAATAAACCCTAACAACCACTAATAACACCTAAGTACCACTAATAATCCCTAATAACCCATAAAACCCACTATTAAACTCTAAAAACCCTAATAAACATTAATAAATCGTAATAACTTGTAATAAACCCTAACAAACAAACTCTATTAGAGCTTAATAAACTCTACAAAAGCCATAAAACCCATAATATAAAATAAAAACACTATTAAACCATAATAAACCCAAATAATCACTAAAACCCTAACAAACCCGACAAAACACTACAAAAATCTCCAAATAATAGCCTACAAAACACTACAACCCACTAATAAACCCTAAAAACCCTAATAAACCCAAAAAAATCATGACAAACCCTTACAACACCAAATAAATCATAACAAATCCTAACAACGCCAATGAAATCTCAACAAACTGAAACAAACTATAACAAACCCCTAATAAACACCAATAAACCCTAACAAATCATAATAAACCCTAATAAATCGCAATAAACCCAAATACACATTACTAAACCCTAATAAATAAAATAAACAGTAATAAATCCTAAATAACCCTAAAAAGGTGGATAAACCCTAAAAAAGCAATTATTGCCTACAAAAGCCCAACAATACCCAAATATACAATACAAAATGCTAATAAATTGTATGAAATCCTAAAGAACACTAATAAAACCTAAGAACCCCAATAAACCCAAATGAACTGTATTAAACTCTAAAGAACACTAAAAACATCTAAATAACCCAAAAACGCTAAAACACATTATATAAACCCTAAAAACCGCTACAATACCCAACAAACCGTAAAACACACTAAAAACCCTAACAAAACCTATCAATCCCAAAAAAACAAATAGACCCATAAAACCCCCCAAAAAACATTAAAAATCCATCAGACACAATAAAAAACCATAAACACCCCTTAACAAACCTTAAACCCCCCCAAAACACTATAAACCATAAACAACCCTTAAAAACCTAAAAAAGGCTTCAAATAGATACATAAACCCTAAAAACGTTACATAAATCCTAAAAAATGCAACAAAAACCCTAAAAACACAACATAAACCAAAAAACGCTACATAAACCCAAAAAACGTTACATAAACCCTAAAAGCACTACATAAACCCTAGAACTGTAACATAAACCCTAAAAACACAACATAAACCCTAAAAACACAATATTAACCCTAAAAACACTACATGAACCCAAAAAACATTACATAACCCCTAAAAATGCAACATAAATGCTACATCACCTATAAAAATGATACATAACACTAGTAGAAAAATGATTTTTATCATCGCCAGTTTGACGTCTGTTTCTTATAAACAAATGTAAATAATTTTTTCAGTGAATTTTTGGCATCGGTTTTTTTAAAAACCGACACCAAAAAGAAAAAAAATTGTTTTGGCATCTGTTCTTAAAAAACAGATGGAAAAAACTAAAAAAAATATATTTTAGACTCAGTTTTTTTGAAAACCGACAACATAAAATTTAAAAAAAAATATACAGTGTTTTAGATAATTCACTATTCTTCTATTTGACTAGTCGTGGAGTAAAAACGGAGTTACATATTAAAAGTTATAGATGTCAGAAGTTGACCTTGTCTAAGAGAAGTATTAAAAATGTTCAACTTTCAAAGGCCATAACTTTTAATCCGTAACTACGTTTTAGCTCCCTGACCAGTCAAATCAAAGAGTAAGGAATTCTCTAAAATACTGCAATTTTTTTTAATTTTTTGGCATCGGTTTTCATGAAAACCGACTCCAAAATATTTTTTTAGTTTTTCGTGTCGGTTTTTTTTAAAAACCGAAGCCAAAAAAATTATTTTTTGTTTTGGCGTCGGTTTTTAAAAAAACCGACGTGAAATGTTTTTTAAAATAATAGCATCGATTTCTTAAAAAACCGACGCCAAAAAGGATATCGATTGGCATTTTTGGAATCAGTTTTCTAAAAGACCAACACCAAAAGACCAATGTAAATCCTCTTTTATGTCGGTTTCAAACAAAACCGATACCAAAGAGTAACGCGAGATCAAAATTTGAATTTTTTTTCACAACCCGCGTTTAACTTTTTAAAATCTCGCCAACATTTTCATAAAATGAAATTGAAAATATTTTCATTTACTTTATATATATCCAGTTTCTCCTTCATTCATCATTTTCAACATCTTGGATTCAATCAAGTTTTCAATGTGACTTCAATCATTAATTTTAACATGGTACATATTCTATTGATATGTTTTCTTTATTATTGTTATCCTTCATTTCTAAACAACTCGATTAGCTTTCGTATAATGATGATTCATTCTCATATCTAAATATAAGTTATATGATGATAAAAAACATTTCATTTTGATGGAATCCCCTAAAACCATTGAAATATGATTGAATTATTATGCTTATTTTATTTCATTTTTTGTATATGATTTTAATTTATGTTATAATTTTTTCTATGAAACGAGTTGTAACAATCTAAACTTTGATAGGTTCAAATTCTGACGGTGATAACTTTTGATCCGTAACTCGGATTTAGGTCCACAACCTGTCAAATCAAAGCATAGTAAATGATCTAAAACATAGAAAAAAAAATTTACTTATTGGAATCGGTTTTTTAAAAAACCGACACCAAAAATATTTTTTTTTTCATTTATGGCGTCGGTTTTTTTAAATGACCGATGCGAAAACTATTTTTTTTAATTTTTGGCGTCGGTTTTTCTGAAAAATGACGACAAAAATGATATCAAATAGTTTTTTTCCATCGTTTTTTACAAAATCGATGACAAAAAACTAATCTCATTCATTTTTCGCGTCGGTTTACAAAAACCGACATAAAAAATCATATCTTTTACGTCAGCGACATTGTCGTCGGTTAAAAACTGACGTCAAAAATAAAAAAAACTGACATTAAGGACCATTTTTCTACTAGTATAAACCCAGAAAACACAACATAATCCCTAAAAAATGCTACATAAAACCTAAAACCTAAACACGCTACAAAAACCCTAAAAATGTTACATAAACCGTAAAATGATACATAAAACCTTAAACCGCAGACTAAACCCTAAAAATGCTACATAAACACTAAAAATGCTAAATAAACTCTAACAATGCTATACAAACCCTAAAAATGATACATAATCCCTAAAGACGCTTCAAAACCCTCAAAAATATTAAACCCTAACATACCATAATATAAAAAATTAAACGCTAATAAACCCCAAATAAACCCCTAAAAACCACTAAATCCACTAATAATGCTACATAAACCCTAAAAATTGATATTAAAAACTGAAAAATGTGTCAAACCCCACAAAATTCAACAAAACCCCCAAAATTCTAAAATAACCCTAACAAAGAATAAAAAATCCAAACACACCCATAAACCCAAAAAAACGCATAAAACCCCAAACAACTCAAACAACCCGTAACAAACCCCAAAAACTCTAACAAAACCTAACAAACCCTAACAACTACTAATAACCCCTAAGAACCACTAATAAACCCTAATAACCCCTTAAATTCACTATTAAACCCTAAAAACCCTAATAAACACTAATTAATCGTAATAACCTATAATAAACCCTAACAAACTCTATTAGACCCTAATAAATGCAACAAAAGTCCCAAAACCCCTAATATACAATAAAAAACACAATTAAACAATAATAAACCCTAATAATCACTAAAAAATCTATCAAACCCAACAAAACGGTACAAAACCCTCAAAATAATAGCCTACAAAACCCTATAACCCACTAATAAACCCTAACAAACCCAAATAACCCCAAAATAAATGGTAACAAACCCTAACAACCCCAAATTAATCGTTAAAAATCCTAACAAAGCCAAATAAATCATAACAAACTGAAACAAACCCTAACAAACCCCTAATAAACCGCAATAACCCAAAACAAAGGATAATAAACCCCAATAAATCATAATAAAACCAACTACATGTTACTAAACCCTAATAAATAAAATAGAAACTAATAAACCGTAATAAATACTAAATAACCCTAAAAAGGTTGATAAACCCTAGATAACCCATTTAATCCCTACAAAAGGACAATAAACCCCCAATATACAATAAAAAATGCTATTAAACTGTAACAAATCCTAAAAAACACTATTAAAACCCAAAGAACAATAATAATCACTAATGAACCATATTAAACTCTAAATAACTCTAAAAAACCCTAAAGAACCCAAAAAAAATGCTAAAACACATTATATAAACCCTAAAAACCGCTACAATACCCAAACAAACCCTAAAATACACGAAAAACTCTAACAACCCCTATCAATCCCAGAAAAACAAATAAACCCACAAAACCCCAAAAAACCATTAAAAATCCATCACATACAATAAAAACAATAAACACCCGTTAAGAACACTTAAAATCCCTAAAAACACTACCAACCATAAAACCCAAACACGCTACATAAACCCTAAAAAGGTTATATAAACCCTAAAAGTGATACATAAAATCTAAAATCATTAAAAAACACAAAAAATGCTATATAAACACTAAAAAAGCTACATAAACTCTGACAATGCTACACAAACCCTAAAAAATGCTACAAAACCCCTAAAGATGCTTTAAAACCCTCAAAAATATTAAACCCTTATATACCATAATATAACTAATTAAACCCTAATGAAGCCCTAATAAACTCTAATAATCACTAAAAAACATTATAATCCCTAAAATCCAAAGAAATTCTACTCAACAATAATAAAACCCCATAAATACCTAATTAACCCTAATAAATGATAATAAAACCTAATAACCCTAAAAACACGTTAAAAAATCCTAAACAACCTAACCAACCTAATAGACACCAATAAACACTAATAAACCCTAATAAACCCCAAACAAACCCTAAAATCCCTAGTACACCATAAAGAAAGCCAAATAAACCCTATTCAACCATAACAAACCTTATCACACCATAATAAACCCCAATAAAACCCTACAAAACCCTAATAAATAAAAAAATGATGGTATACCTTAAGAAATCCCTAGAAACCCTGATAAACTCTTATGTAACCGAATAAACCCTAAAAATGCTCACAAACAATAAAAAAACGATCACAAAAAATAAAAACATGTTATATTACATAAAAAGACTTAAAAACACTAATATAACCTAATAAAGACAAAAAACACTAATATACCTTAAAAATTCTTAGAAACCTTAACAAACCATAATAAACTCTAATATATCCAAAGAAACCCTAAAACGCTCAAAAAAACACTCACAAACAATAAAAACACGCCATATTATCTAAAAAGACCTAACAAACACTTATATAACCTAATAAAACAAAAAAACTAATAAATCCCAAACAAACCCTAATAAACCATAAAAATCCCAAATAAACCCTAATAAAAATGAATAAACCTTAATAAAACCCTAAAAATACCTTCTTAACCCTAATAAACCATGAAACACCATAATAAAACCTAATAAAAACAAACTAAACCCCAATAAACAAAAAAACGCAAACAAACCATTAAAAAGACCTAGAAACCCTAATAAACCATAATAAATTCAAATAAAAGATAATATACCATTAAAAATGCTCACAAACACTAAAAACACACTAATAAACCTAAAATGTCATAACAAACCCACATACATATTAACAAAAACTAAAAAACACTCATATACCCTAATAAAAACACTAACAAACCCTAGTAAACCCTAAAAATTCCTAACAAAACCTAATAAATCATACTCAACCCTAATAAACCCTAATAGAACCTTAAAGATACTGAATCACCCTAATAAAACCATAAAAATACCTACTCAAACCTAATAAACCTTAACACACCATAATAAACCATAAAAAACCCCACTAAACCCTAAAAAAGAAAATATACCATTAAAAACCCTAAACCCCCTAAAATGCTAATAAAACCTAACAAAACTTAAAAAACACTAATAAACCCGAATAAACACTCTAGAATACTAAAAAACCATAATATACCCTCTTAAAAATTAATAAACCATATTGAAGCATAATAAACCCTAATAAATCCTAAACATACCCAAATATACTGTAATATACAATAATATACCCCAATAAACCCAACACAATCATAATAAAACTCTAAAAATACCAAATAAACCCTAATAAACCTTGACAAACCATAATAAACCCTAATAAAATCCTAATAACCCCCACCAAACCTTAAAAAATGCTAATATACCATTAAAAACCATAAAACCCTAACAAACCATAATAAGTGTTAATAACACCAAAAAATCCTAAAAAATTATAGTAAACCATAAAAATACCTCAAATAATAACAGTAGTAATAACGCACATGCATGTGCATATGCATGTGCATGGTTTAAATAATAAATCATAACGCATGTGCATGTGCATATGTCTGTGCATTTGCATGTGAATGATAATAAAAAATAAATTATAAATAATAACACATGTGAATTGCATGTGTATGTGCATGTGCATGTGAATGATAATAAATAATAAATAATAATGCACATCCAAGTGCATGTGCATGTGAATGGAAATAAACAATAAATAATAAAAAAGTCTGCATGAATCTGCATTTTCATGTGAATGATAATAAATAATAAATAATAACACATGTGATAATAGACTAACGCAAGTGCATTGCATGTGCACGTGCATGAGAATAAACAATAATAACACATGTGATAATAGAATAACACAAGTTCATTGCATTTTCATGTGCATGGTAAAAAATAATATATAATAATGCACGTGTATGTGCATTTACATTTAATGATAATGATAATGACACATGCACGTGCATGGTAATAAATAATAAATAACAACGCATGTGCATGTGCCTTTGTATTTGATGATACAAACAACATTAACAACAATAACAATAATAGAATAACGCAAGTGCATTGCATGTGCACGTGCATAGTAGTATATAATAAATAAATAATAGTATATAAGAACACAGATGCATGTGCATGTGCATTTAAATTTGATAATAATATTAATAATACTAATTTTAATAATAATAATAATAATAATAATGCATGCACGTGCATGGTAATAAATAATAAATAACAACACACATGCATGTGGATTTGCATCTGATAATGATAATAATAATGATAATGATAATAATAATAATAATAAAAACTGTGATAATAATAATAATAATAATAAAAGAATAATACAAGTTAATTGCATATGAATGTACATGGTTATAAGTAATAAATAATAACGCATGTTCATCTACATTTTCATGTGATGATAATAATAATAACAATAGTAGTATTAGTGATAATAGATGTAGTACCAATGCGTGTGACAATAGAATATTGTATATGCATTACGTGTGCACGTGCATTGTAATAAATAATAATGCGCGTGCATTGAATTTTCATGTGATGATGATGAAGATGATAATAATAATAATAATAATAATAATAATAATAATAAATAACATTAATAATAACAATGCATGTGATAATAGAATAACGCATGTGCATTGAATGTGCGTGTTTATGTATTTGCATGTGCATTTGCCCGTGCATTTGCATGTGATGATAAAAACAACAAAAACAACAACAACAACAACCACAATAATAATAATAATAATAATAATAATAATAACCTATGTGATAATAAAATAATGTGTGTGCATTGCATGTGCACATGCAGGGTAATAACAAATAAATAATAATGCACGTGCATGTGCATGTTCATGTGCATGACATGATAATAATAATAATAATAATAATAGTAATAATAATAATAACAACAACAATGCATGTATTAATAGAATAAATCATGTGAATTGCATGTGTAGTGCATGATAATAAATAATAACTCATAGCGCATGTGGTGATAATAATAACAATAATAGTAATATTAATAATAGTAGCGCATGTATTAATAGAATAACGCACATGTATTGAATGTGCGCGTGTATGGTAATAAATAATAACGCACGTGCATTTGAATTTTCATTTGATGATAATAACAATAATAAGAATAATAGTAATAATAACAATAACAATAAAAATTCATGTGATAATAGAATTATGTAGTTGCATTGCATGTGTGCGTGCGTGGTAATAAATAATTATGGATGTGCATGCACATTTGCAGGTCATGATGATGATAATAATAATGATAGTAATAATAATAATAATAACAACAACAACATATGTGCATGAATGGAAATAAATAATAAATAATAAATAATAAATAATAACGCATGTGCATCTGCATTTTCATGTGACGATAATAATAATAATAGTAATAACAATAATGATAATTATAATAATATTAATGATAATAATTATAATGATAATAATGATAATAATAATTTCTATGATAATAGAATAACACACGTCCTAACAAAACCTAACAAACCCTAACAACCAATAATAACCCCTAAAAACCACTAATAAACCCAAATAACATCTGAAACGCACTATTAAACCCTAAAACCCTAATAAACACTAACAAATCATAATAACCTATAATAAAATCTAAAAACCCTATTAGACTCTAATAAACTCTACAAAATCCCTAAAACCCCTAATATACAATAAACAATACTATTGAACCATAATAAATCCTAATAATCACAAAAAACCCAGACAAACCCGACAAAACACTACAAAAAGCACCAAATAATAGCCTACAAAACCCTACAACCCACTAATAAACCCTAACAAACCCTAATAAATGCATAATAAATTGTAGAAAACCCTAATAACCCCAAATAAATCGGAATAAATCCTAACAACGCCAAATAATTTGTAAAAAACTGAAACAAACCATAACAAACCCCAAATAAACCGCCATAAACCCCAACAAATCATCATAAACCGTAATGAATCGTAATAGACCCAAATACATGTTAATAAACCCTAATAAATAAAATAAACCCTAAGAAACCATAATAAATCCTAAATAACCCTAAAAAAGGTTGATAGAGCCTAGAAAAAAGATATTAATGCCTAGAAAAGCCCAATAAAACCATCATTTACAATAAAAAATGCAAATAAACCGTAACAAATCCTAGAGAACACTAAAAAACCCTAAAGAACCCTAATAAACTCTAAAGAACCATAATAAACTCTAGAGAACACTAAAAAGCCCTAAAGAACACAAAAAACTTTAAAACCCATTACATAAACCCTAAAAACCGATACGATTCCCAAACAAACCCAAAAACAAAATAAAAAACCCTAACAACCCCTATCAATCTGGAAAAAACAAATAAACCCTTAAAACCCCCAGAAAACCATTAAAACCCCATCAAATACCATCAAAACCATAAACACCCGTTAACAAAAATTAAAAACCCTAAAACCACTACAAAACATAAAAATCATTAAAACTCTAAAAAGGAAACAAATAGATACATTAACCCAAAAACGTTACATAAACCCTACAAATGCAACATAATCCCTAACAACGCAACATTATCCCAAAAAAATCAACATAAACCCAAAAAACACTACACAAACCCAAAAAGCCCTACATAAACCCTCGAACCGTAACATAAACCCTAAACAACGCAATATAAACATTAAAAAACCTTACATAAATCCTAAAAACACAACCTAAACCCTAAAAACACTACATGAACCCTAAAAAAGTTATAGAAACCATAAAAAGTGAAACATAAATGATGTATCACCCCTAAAAATGCTACATAAAATCAAAAAACACAACATAAACCCTAAAAAATGCTAAATAAAACATAAACCCTAAACATGCTGCATAAACCGAAAAAATTATATAAACCCTAAAAATGATAGATAAAACCTAAAATTGTTAACTAAACCCTAAACACAAAAAATATAACATAAACTCTAACAATGCTACCCAAACCCTCAAAAATGCTAAAAAAACCCAAAAGACTCTTTTAAAACCCACAAAAATATTAAACCCTAATACACCATAATATAAAAAATTAAACCCTAATAAAATCTAATAATCCCAAAAAACGCCTTATAATCCCAAAAAACCCCAAGAGACTCTACTCAACCCTAATAAAAACCAAAAAATACCTAATAAACCCTAATAAATGATAATAAAACCTAATAAACCCTAAAAACATGTTAAGAAAACCTAAACAACCCTATCCAACCATAATTGACACTAATAAACACTAATAAACTGTAATAAACCCCGAATGAACCCTAAAAATCTCTAATAAACCATAAATAAATCCAAATAAACCCTTCTCAACCATAAAAAACCTTGACACACCATAATGACCCCTAATAAAACCCTTAAAAACCCTAATAACGATAACAAACACTAGTATACCTTAAAAATCCCTAGAAACCCTCATAAACTCTAATATAACCTAATAAACCCTAAAAATGCTCACAACCAATAAAAAATGATAACAAACAATAAAAACATGTTATATTACTTATAAATACTTAAAAACACTAATATAACCAAATAAAGTCAAAAACACTAATATAACTTAAAAATCCCTAAAAACCATAATAAACCACAATAAACACTAATATAACCTATAAAACCTAAAAATATCACAAACAAAAACAAGATGCTAACAAAAAATAAAAAACACTATACTATCTAAAAAGACTTAACAAACTCTAATAAAACCTAATAAAACAAAAAAAACTAATAAACCCCAAACAACCCCTAAAAATCCTAAAAATCCCTTAAAACCCTAATAAAAACTAATAAACCCTAATAAAACCATAATAGAACCCTAAAAAAACCTTCTCAACCCTAATAAACCTTGAAAAACCATAATAAAACCAAATAAAACCCAACTAAACCCCAATAAACAAAAAAACGCAAACCATTAAAAAGCCCTAGAAACCCTAATAAAGCATAATAAATTCTAATAAAACCTAATAAACCATAAGAAATTCTCACAAACACTAAAAACACGCTAATAAAACCTAAAGAGTCCTAACAACTCCTCATATATATTAAAAAAAACTAAAAAACACTCATATACCCTAATAAAAACACTAACAAACCCTAGTAAAGCCTACAAATCCCTAACAAACCCTAATAATAACTACTCAACCCTAATAAACCCTAACAAAACCCTAAACATACATAATCAACCCTAATAAAAACCTAAAAATACCTACTCAACCCTAATAAACCTTAACACACCATAATAAACCATAATAAACCCCACTAAATCCTAAAAAACAAAAATATACCATTAAAAACCCCTAAACCCCTAATAAATTCTAATGAAACCTAACAAAGCATAAAAGCACTAATAAATCCTAATATACACTACTAAACCCTAAATAATAAAAATATACCCTCTTAAAAATTAATAAACCATACTGAACGATAAT
The DNA here is from genome assembly GCA_963277665.1 of Viscum album. NCBI lineage: Eukaryota > Viridiplantae > Streptophyta > Magnoliopsida > Santalales > Viscaceae > Viscum > Viscum album. The sequence continues at coordinate 647,205 of CAUJRU010000031.1, read as the reverse complement.
AAACCCTAATAAATCCTAAACATACCCAAATATACCATAATATACCTTAATATACCATAATATACCCTAATAAACCCAACTCAAACCTAATAAAACCCTAAAAATACCTAATAAACCCTAAAAAACCTTAACACACCATAATAAACCTGAATAAAATCATAATAACCACCACCAAACCCTAAAAAATGCTAATATCATATTAACAAACCCTAAAACCCTAAAAAATCAAAAGAAATTTAAATAACACCTAAAAATTAAAAAATATGATAGTAAACCCTAAAAATACCTCTAATAATAATAATAGTAATAACGCACATGCATGTGCATATGCATGTGAATAGTTTAAATAATAAATCATAATGCACATAAATGTGCATATGCCTGCGTATTTGCATGTGAATGATAGTAAATAATAAATTATAAATAATAACGCATGTGAATTACATGTGTATGTGCATGTTCATGTGAATGATAATAAATAATAAATAATAACGCACATAAAAGTGCATGTGCATGCGCATGTGCATGTGCATGAGCATGTGCATGGTAATAAACAATAATTAATAACCAAGTCCACATCAATGTGAATTTGCATGTGAATGGTAATAAATAATAAATAATAACACATGTGACAATAGAATAATGCACGTGCATTACGTGTTCCCGTGCATGAGAATAAATAATAATAACACATGTGATAATAGAATAACACAAGTGCATTGCATTTTCATGGGCATGATAATAAGTAATAAATAATAATGCACATACATACGCATTTACATGTAATGATAATGATAATGATTCATGCATGTGCATGGTAATAAATAATAAATAACAACACACGTGCGTGTGAATTTGTATTTGACGATACAAACAATAATAATAATAATAATAATAATAATAATAATAATAATAATAATAATAATAATAATAATAATAATTGAATAACACAGGTTCATTTCATGTGCACGTACATAGTAGTAAATAATAAATAAATAATAATAAATTAGAAAGCACATGCATGTGCATGTGCATTTACATTTTATGATAATATTGATAATACTAATTGTAATAATAATAATAATAATGCATGCACGTGCATGGTAAAAAATAATAAATAACAACGAACATGCATGTGAATTTGCATGTGATAATGATAATAATAATGATAATAATAATAATAATAATAGTGATAATAATGATAATAATAAAATAATAATACAAGTGCATTGCATATGCACGTGCATGGTAATAAATAATAAATAATAACGCACGTTCTACATTTTCATGTAATGATATTAATAATAACCGCAGTAGTAATAATAGTAGTAGTGGTGGTGATAATAGTAGTAGTGCCAATGCCTCTAATAATAGAATATTGCATGTGCATTACGTGTGCACATTCATGGTAATAAAAAATAACACTCGTGCATTGCATTTTCATGTGATGATGATGATGATGATGATGATGATGATGATGATGATGATGATAACAATGCATGTGATAATAGAATAACGCACATGTACATAATGTGTGTGTATCTGCATTTTCAGGTTCATTTTAATGTGATGATAATAACAATAAGAACAACCAAAATAATAATAATAGCAATAATAATAACAACACATGTGATAATAAAATAATGTGTGTGCATTGCATGTGCATGTGCATGGTAATAAAAATATAATAATAACACACGTACATGTGTATGTTCATGTGGATGAGATGATGATAATAATAATAATAACAGTAATAATAAGTTATAATTGTTTGAAATAACAACATACAAGACAAAAATGCTAGAAATGGGGTCTGAAAAAACCGAGCAAATCACAGGGTCATTGAAAAATGCATAACTTCTTCTTCGGGTGTCCTTTTTCGCTCTGTAAATCGTCAAAATGAATCTCATGGAACGAACTACGATAAAAACAGGTGTTGTAGGCCGAACAGACACACATATCAGATGTTATGACAATTTTAATAAAATTTTTATAGGGATCCATACACGGAAATGTAGTTTTGGAGGCCTTCATTTGATATGAGGTAGAGCTCAAAAGGACAACTGGTGCGACAGTTATTGTCGTTTGAAGTTGGACTTTTTTGGAGTGGTATAACTAATATATCTTATATTTCTTTGATCTTATCATAGTTTCTACTAAACTTGGTCCCCACTCATCTCACAAGATTCGATTTTACTAGTCACATCACTCAAATGGACAACCGAAGGAGAAGTTATGCCTATTTTAGTGAGTTGCGGGTTTCTTAGCTTTTTAGGCGCTAGGAGAGTTGCTCAATTTAAAATGACAATAACATCTACTACATGTGTTAATTTTGGCTCTACCACATATCAAATCGAATATTGTGAAAATATAAACACTCTGGTAACCACTGGAACACTTTATGACATTATTAAACCCCCAAAAGACCCAAAATCCCTTTGGATGGTCAAAAGATCAGGTTCTGGTGTCTGTTTTGCAATAACTTATTCTATGGGGGTCCATTTTGCCTCTACCACATATCAAATAAAATCTTGTGACTAGTCCTATACTCCTATATCCACTGAAGCACCTTCTCACATCCTTGAAGGCCCAAAAAGATACTTAAACCCTCCACAAGACCACAACTTCTACTCCGGGAGTCCGTTTTCCTCTACCATATATCAGATTGAAGCTTTCGACTAGATCTACACATCTGTGACCAATATGAACAACTTATCACATTCTAAAAGTCCCAAAAGGTCCATAAGTCCTCCAAATGACCATAACTTTTGCTCTGGGTATTTGTTTCACCTCTACCACATATCAAATTGATGCTTGCGACTAGCTCTACACATCTATGACAACCATGAACAACTAAATAATCCTAAAAACCATGAATAACCCTATAAACATTAAAAACCATTAGAAACCATAAAAAACCCTAAGAAATCCTAATAAACTTTAACAAACACTCACAATCCCTAACAAAACCTAACCATCCCCAACAAACACTAACAAACCCCATCAATCCCCAAAAAACACTAAAAACAGATAACAAACCTTAAAAAACTTTAAAAACCCTAACAAACACTAACAAGCCCTATCAAACCCCAAGAAGCACTATGAATCCCCAATAAACACAAAAAAATCTGAAGAAACCCTAAAAAACCCCTATGAAACCATAAGAAACCCTAACATAACACTAAAAACCCTAACTAAAACCTATGAAAACCTAAGAAACACTAACACACCCTTATAAACCCTAACACACCCTTAGAAACCCTAAAACACCTTTAGAAATCCTAGAACACCATTATAAACCCCAACAAACCCATAGAAACCCTAACACAACCTTAGAAACCCTTAGAAACCATAACACACCCTTAGAAACCCTAACCCTCCCCTAAAAACACTAACCCACTCTTAGAAACCCTAACACACCCTTAGAAACCATAAAAAACCCTTAGACATCCTAAATCAATCTAATAAGCACTAATAAATGCTAACAAACCCTACCAACAAATAATAAACCATAATAAACCCTTATAAACCCTAATAAACACTAATAAATCGTAATAAACCCTAAAAACCCTATTAGACCCCAATAAAAGCTACAAAATGCCTAAAAACAAAAATATACAACAAAAATGCTATTAAACCATTCAAAATGATAATAATCACAAAAAACCCTAACAAACCCAGCAAAACCAGAAAAAACCCTTAAAAAACCCAAAAAACCCAAAAAACCCTAAAAAATCCTAAAAAACCCTAAAAACCCTAAAAAACCCTAAAAAGCCTAAAAAAACCCTAAAACCCCTAAAAACATGAAAAAACCTAAAGAACCTGAAAAGAAACCTAAAAAATCCTAAAAAACCTCAAAAAATCACAAAAAAACCTCAAAAATTGCTAAAAACCCTAAAACCCCCTAAAAAGAAAAAAATACCTCACAAAACCCTAACCCACTGTATGAAACATTTAAAACCTTTTAAACCCCCTAAAAACCCCTAAAAACCTAAAAAAAACCCTAATACATCATAAAGAACCCTAAAAACCCCTAAAGAACCACTAAACCCACTAACAATGCCACATAAACCCTTACAATTGCTACAAAAAACCAAAAAATGATTCAAACCCCACAAAACTCAACAAAACCCAAAAAAACGTTAAAATAACCCTAAAAATGCATAAAAAATCCAAACACACTCATATAACCCAAAAAAAATGCATAATCCCCCAAACAACTCAAACAAACTGTAACAAACCCTAAAAACCCCAACAAAACCTAACATGCCCTAACAACCACTAATAACCCCTAAAACCCACTAATAAACCCTAATAACCCCTAAAACGCACTATTAAACCCTAAAAACCCTAATAAACACTAATAAATCGTAATAACCTCTAATAAACCCTAACAAACTCTATTAGACCCTAATAAATGCTTCAAAAGCCCTAAAACCCCCAATATACAACAAAAACACTATTAAACCACAATAAACCCAAATAATAACTAAAAACCCTATCAAACCTAACAAAACGCTACAAAAACCTTCAAATAATAGCCTACAAAACCCTACAACACACTAATAAACACTAACAAACCCTAATAACCACAAAATAAATCGTAACAAACCCTAACAACCCCAAATAAATCGTAACAAATCCTAACAAAGACAAATAAATCGTAAAAAACAGAAATAAACCATAAAAACCCCCTAATAAACTGCACAAACCCTAACAAATCATAATAAACACTAATAAATCGTAATAAACCCAAATACATGTTACTAAACCCTAATAAATAAAATAAACCCTAATAAACCCTTATAAATACTAAATAACCATAAAACGGTTGATAAACCCTAAAAAAAGATATTAATGCCTGCAAAAGCCAAATAAAACCCTAATATACAATAAAAAATGCTAATAAACTATAACACATCCTAAAGAACGCTAATAAACCCTAAAACCCCCTAAAGAACCATATTAAACTCTAGAGAGCACTATCAAACCCTAAAGAACCCAAAATAACTCTAAAACACATTATATAAACCCTAAAAACCACTATAATACCCAAACAAACCCTAAAACACACTAAAAACCCTAATAACCCCTATCAATCCGAAAAAAACAAATAAGCCCATAACCCCCCCCCCAATTACCATTAAAAATCTATCAGATACCGTTAAAACCATAAGCACATGTTAACAACCCTTAAAACCCCTAGAAAAAACTACAAACCATAAACAACCATTAAAATCCAAAAAAATTGCTTCAAATAGATACATAAACCCTAAAAACATTACATAAACCCTTAAAAAAGCAACAAAAACCCTAAAATGCAACACAAACAAAAAAATGCAACATAAACCCAGAAAACACTACATAAACCATAAAATCACTAAATAAACCCTAGAACTGTAACATAAACCCTAAAAAACCCAACATAAACCCTAAAAATACAACATAAACATTAAAAAACGCTACATAAAACCTAAAAACACAATATAAACCCTAAAAACACTACATGAACCCAAAAAACGTTACATAAACCCTAAAAAATGAAACATAAATTATATATCACCTCTAAAAACGCTACATAAACCTAGAAAATGCAACATAAACCCAAAGAAATGCTACACAAAACCTAAACCCTAAACATGCTATATAAACACTAAAAACATTACCTAAACCCAAAAAATGTTACATAAAATCTAAAACTGCTAACTAAACATTGAAAATGCTACAAAAACACTAAAAATTCTACATAAACTCTAAAAATGCTACAAAACCCCTAAAAAATGTTACAAAATCCCTAAATACACTTTAAAACCCTCAAAAATATTAAACCCTAATATACCATAATATAAAAAATTAAACCCTAATAAACCCGTAATAAACTCTAATAATCCCTAAAAACACCTTATAATCCCTAAAAACCCTAAGAAACTCTACTCAACCTTAGTAAAACCCCAATAATACCTAATAAACCCTAATAAATGATAATAAAATCTTATAAACCCTAAAATCATGTCAAGAAAACCTAAACAACACTAACCAACCCTAATAGACAATAATTAACACTAATAAACCCTAATAAACCCCAAAAAACCCTATGAAGTCTTAATAAACCATAAATAAAGCCAAATAAACCCTACTCAACCCTAAAAAACCTTAACACACCATAAAAACCCCTAATAAAAGCCTACAAAATCCTAATAAAGAAAAAAATGCTAGTATACCTTAAAAAATCCCTAGAAACCCTGATAAATTCTAATATAACCTAATAAAGCCTAAAAACACTCACAAACAATAAAAAACGATCAAAAATAATAAAAATGTGCTATATTACCTAAAAAGACCTAAAAACTCTAATATAACCAAATAAAGACAAAAAAGGATAATACACATTAAAAATCCCTAGATACACTAATAAACCACAATAAACCTAATATAACCTAATAAAAACTAAAAACGGTCACAAACAAAAACAAAATGCTCCCAAACAATAAAAACACGCAATATTATCTAAAAATACCTAACAAACACTAGTATAACCTAATAAAACAAAAAAACTAATAAACCCCTAACAAACCCTAATAAACCCTAAAAATCCCTAATAAACCCTAATAAAAAACTAATAAACCCAAATAAAACTCTAAAAATACATTCTCAAACCTAATAAACCTTGCCACACCATAACAAAACCTAATAAAACCCAACTAAACCCCAATAAACAAAAAAACACAAACAGACCATAAAAAAGACATTGAAACACTAATAAACCATAATAAATTCAAATAAAAGCTAATAAACCATTAAAAATACTCAAAAACACTAAAAACATGCTAATAAACCTAAAAAATCATAACAACCCCACATATATATTTACAAAAACTAAAAACACTCGTATACCCTAATAAAAACACTAACAAAACCTAGTACACCCTAAAAATCCCTAACAAACCCTAATAAACTGTACTCAACCCTAATAAACCCTAATAAAACCTTAAAGATACCGAATCAACCCTAATAAAACCCTAAAAATACCTACTCAGTCCTAATAAACCTTAACACACCATAATAAACAGTAATAAACCCCACTAAACCCTAAATATTGCAAATATACCATTAAAAATCCCAAAAACCCCTAATAAATGCTAATAAAACATAACAAAGCTTAAAATCACAAATAAACCCGATTAAACACTGCTAAACACTAAATTTCCACAATATACCCTCTTAAAGATTAATAAACCATATTTAACCATAATAAATCCTAATAAATCCTAAACATAGCCAAATATACCATAATATACCGTAATATATCCTATTAAACCCAACATAATCCAAATAAAACCCTAAAAATACCTAATGAACCATAATAAACCTTGACACCAGAATAAACCCTAATAAAATCCTAATAACCCCCACCAAATCCTACAAAACGCTATTATACCATTAAAAACTCTAAAACCCTAAAAAACCATAATAAATGTTAATAACACCTAAAAATCCTAAAAAAATGATAGTAAACCCTAAAAATACCTCTAATAATAATAGTAATAATAACACACGTGAATGTGCATATGCATGTGCATGGTTTAAATAATAAATCATGACGCATGTGCATGTGCATATGCCTGCACAATTTCATGTGAATGATAATAAATAATAAATTATAAATAATAACCCATGTGAATTGCAAGTGTATGTTCATGGGCATGTGAATGATAATAAATAATAAATAATTACGCACATACAAGTGCATGTGCATGTACATGTGCATGTTCATGTGCATTTTCATGGTAATAAACAATAAATAATAACCAAGTCCACATGAATGTGCAATTGCATGTGAATGATAATAAATAATAAATAATAACACATGGGATAACAAAATAACGCAGAGGCATTGCGTGTTCACGTGCATTAGAATAAATAATAATAACGCATGTGATAATATAATAACGCACATGGATTGCATTTTCATGTGCATGATAATAAATAATATATAATAACACACGTGAATGTGCATTTACATGTAATGATAATGATAATGACACATGCACATTCATGGTAATAAATAATAAATAACAACGCACATGCATGTGAATTTGTATTTGATGATACAAACAACAACCCCAACAACAACAACAACAATAATAATAATAATAATAGAATAACACAAGTGCATTTCATGTGCTTATGCATAGTAGTGAATAATAAATAAATAATAGTGAATAAGAATGCACATGCATGTGCATGTGCATTTACATTTGATGATAATATTAAAAATACTAATTGTAATAATAATAATAATAATAACGCATGCACGTGCATGGTAATAAATAATAAATAAAAATGCACATGAATGTGCATTTTCATGTGATAATGATAATAATAATGATAATAATCATAATAAGAAAACTGTGATAATAATAATAATAATAATAATAATAATAATAATAAAAGAATAATACAAGTTCATTTGATATGCACGTACATGGTAATAATTAATAAATAATAACGCACATGCATCTACATTTGCATGTCATGATAGTAACAATAACAGAAGTAGTAATAATATTAGTAGTAGTGGGGATAATAGTAGTAGTACTAATGCATATGACAATAGAATATTGCATGTGAATTACGTGTGCATGTGTATGGTAATAAATAATAACTCTCGTGTATTGCATTTTCATGTGATGATGATAATAATATTATTATTATTAATATTAATATTAATATTAATATTAATAATGAAAATGCGTGTGATAATAGAATAACACATGTTCATTGAATGTGCATGTATGTGCATTTGGATGTTCATTTTCATGTGATGATAATAACAATAACAAGAACAACAACAAAAACCACAACCACAATAATAATAATAACAATAATAATAACAACACATGTGATAAAAAAATAACGTCTGTGCATTGCATGTGCAGGTGCATGGTAATAAAAATAAAATAATAATGTAATTGATTATGCAAGTACATTTTCATGAGATTCCGATAATAATAATAAAAGTAATAATAAGTTATAGTTGTTTGAAAAAACTGTAGACAAGACAAAATTGCTAGAAATGGTGTCTCGAAAAACCTAACAAATCACAGAGTCATTAAAAAAGTCATAAATTATTCTTCCGGTGTTCATTTCTACTCCTTTAATCGTCAAACTAAATCTCATGGAATGAACTACAATAAAAATAGGTTTTAGAGGCCGAACAGAGACACTGATCAGAACTTATGACTGTTTTAAGAAAAATTTGACAGGGATCTGGATACAGAAATGGAGTTTTAGAGGCCTTCTGATGGTTTTTTGAGATTTTAGCGACCCAATAATGACATGAACTTTGTTCAAGTTATCATTCTATGTAGATATCTTCGCTGCCATCGATTGGATATGTGGTAGATCTCAAACGGACAACCGAAGTGAATGTTATGTCCATTTGAAGTTGGACTTTTTTTGGAGTGGTATAACTAATATATCTTCTATTTTTTTGATCTTCTCAAAGTTTCGATTAGACATGGTCCTCACTCATCTCACTATCTTTTATTTTAATAGTCACAGTGCTCAAACAGACACCCAAAGGAGATGTTATGCCTATTTTAGTGAGTTGCAGGTTTCCTAGGTTTTTAGGCGCTAGGTGGGTTGCTCAATTTAAAACGACGATAACTTCTGCTACGTGTGTTCATTTTGGATCTACCACATATCAAATCGAATATTGTGAAAAGATACACACTCTGGTAACCACTGGATCCCTTTCTGATATTCTTAAACCCCCAAAAAGCCCCAAAATCCTTTTGGATGGTCAGAAGATTGGCTTCTGGTGTCCGTTTTGCAATAAATTCTTCTATGGGTGTCTATTTTTCCTCTACCACATATCAAATCGAAGCTTGAGACTAGATCTACACTCCTATAACCACCGAACCACCTTATCACATCCTTGAAGGCCAAAAAGGTACTTAATCCCTCCAAAAGACCATAAATTCTACTCCGGGAGTCCGTTTTGTCTCTACCATATATCAAATTGAAGCTTTCGACTAGATCTACACATCTGTGACCAATAGGAACACCTTATAATGTTCTTAAATACCCAAACGGTCCTTACGTCCTCCAAATTACCATCACTACTGCTCTGGGTGTCCGTTTCACCTCTATCACATATCAAATTAATGCTTTCGACTAGCTGTACAAATCTATGAAACTCATGAACAACTAAATAACCCTAAAAACCATGAATAACCCCATAAACACTAAAAACCATTAAAAACCATAAATAACACTAAAAAACCCTAAAAAATACTAACAATCACTAAAAAACCATAACAAACCATAAAAAACCCTAACAAACCCTAAAAAACCCATAAAACCATAAAAAACATAAGAAACCATAAAAAAAACTTAACAAATCCAAACAATCCCTAACAAACCCCAATAAGCACTAAGAAACCCCAATAAACACAAAAAACATGAAGAAACCCTAACAACCCCCTAGGACACCATAATCAACCATAACATAACCCTAAAAACCCTAACAAAACCATAATAAAACCAAATAAACACTAACACACCCTTAAAAACCTTAACACAACTTTAGAAACCCTAACACACCCTTTGAAACCATAGCACACACTTAGAAACCCTAACCCACCCTTAAAAACCCTAACCTGCCCTTAGAAACCCTAACACACCCTCATAAACCCTAAAAACCCCTTAGACACCCTAAATCAATCAAATAAGAACTAATAAATCCTAACAAACCCTACTAACCAATAATAAACCATAACAATCCCTAATAAACCCTAAAGCCCACTACTAAACCCTAATAAACACTAATAAATTGTAATGAACCCTTAAAACCCTATTAGACCCTAATAAAAGCTACAAAATACCTAAAAACCCAAATATACAACAAAAACTCTATTAAACCATTCCAAATGCTAATATTCACAAAAAAAACTATCAAACCCGGAAAGACCAGACAAAACCCTAAAAAAACCATATAACCCCCAAAAAACTAAATACCCTAAAACCCATAAAAACCCTAAAAATACTAAAAAATCCTAAAAACCCTAAAATCCCTAAAAACCCTAAACCCCTAAAAGACCAAAAAACCCGAAAAAAATCTGAAAACAATACTAAAAACCCTAAAAAATCTAAAAAAAACCCAAAAAAACCTAAAAACCACAAAAATGATTAAAAACCCTAAAAAGTATAAAAAAAGCTAAAAAACCCTAACCAACCCTATGAAACCCTTAAAACCCCTAAAAACCCCCTAGTAAACACTAAAAACCTCAAAAGAAACCCTAATACACCCTAAAGAACCCTAAAACCCCCTAAATAACCCTAAAGAACCACTAAAGCCACTAACAGCGCTACATAAACCCTAATAATTGTTACAAAAACCAGAAAAATGCTTCAAAACCCACAAAATGCAAAAAAAAACCTCCAAAAACGCTAAAATAACCCTAACAAAGCATAAAAAATCCAAACACACCCATAAAACCCAAAAAAATGCATAAAACCCCAAACAACTCAAACAATCCGTAGCAAACCCTAAAAACCATATCAAAACCTAAGAAACCCTATCAACCACTAATAACCCCTAAGAACAACTAATAAACCCTAATAACCCCTAAACCCACTATTAAACCCTAAATACCCTAATAAGCACTAATAAATCGTAATAACATGTAATAAACCATAACAAACTCTATTAGACCCTAATAAATTCTACAAAATCCCTAAAAACCCAAATATACATTAAAAACACTATTAAACCATAATAAACCCTAATAATTACTAAAAATACTAACAAACCTGACAAAACGCTATAAAAACCTCCAAATAATAGCCTACCAAACCCTACAACCCACTAATAAGACCTAACAAACACTAATAACCCCAAAATAAATCGTAACCAACCCTAAAAAGCCCAAATAAATCGTATCAAATCCTAACAACACCAAATAAATTGTAACAAAATGAAACAAACCATAAAAAACCCCTAATAAACCGCAATAAACCCTAACAAATAATAATAAACCCTAATAAATCGTAATAAACCCAAATACACGTTAATAAACCCTAATAAATAAAATAAACCCTAATAAACCATAAATAAATTCTAAATAATCATAAAAAGGTTGATAAACCCAAGAAAAAGTTATTAATGCCTACAAAAGCCCTATAAAAACCTAATATACAATAAAAATGATAATAAACTATAACAAATCCTAAATAACACTAATAAACCCTAAAGTACCCAAATAAACCCAAAAGAACCATATTAAACTCTAAAGAACACTAAAAAACACTAAAGAACCCAAAAAATGCTAAAACTCATTATATAAACCCTAAAAACCTCTACAATACTCAAATAAACCCTAAAACACGCTAAAAACTTTAACAACCCCTATCAATGCCAAAGAAACAAATAAACCCATATACACCCCCCACCGAAGAAAACCCATTAAAAATCCATCAGATACCATAAAAAACCATAAACACCTGTTAACAAACCATAAAAGCCCTAAAAACACTACAAAACATAAACAACCATTAGTACCCTAAAAAGGCTTCAAATAGATACATAAACCCTAAAAACATTACGTAAACCCTAAAAATGCAACAAAAACCTTAAAAACGCAACATAAACCAAAAAACGCAACATAATCCCAAAAAACGCAACATAAACCTTAAAAGCACTACATAAACCCTAGAATTGTACATAAACACTAAAAACACAACATAAACCCTAAAAAACTCAACATAAACATTAAAAAATGCTACGTAAAACCTAAAAACAGAATATAAACCCTAAAAAACTACATGAACCCCAAAAATGTTATAAAAACCCTAAAAAATGAAACAAAAACACTGTATCACCCCTAAAAATGCTACATAAACCTAGAAAATGCAACATAAACCCTAAAAAATACTACATAAAACCTAAACCCTAAACACACTACATAAACCCTAAAAACATTAAATAAACCCTAAAATTGATACATAAAACCTAAAACTGCTAACTAAACACTAAAAATTCTACATAAACACTAAAAATGCTACATAAACTCTAACAACGCTACCCAAACCCTAAAAAATGCTACAAAAACCCAAAATACTCTTTAAAACCCTCAAAAATATTAAACCCTAATATACCATAATATAAAAAATTAAACCCTAATAAACTCTAATAATCCCTAAAAACCCCTTATAATCCCTAAAAACCCTAAGAAACTCTACTCAACCCTAATAAAACCCCCAAAATACCTAATAAACCCTAATAAATGATAATAAAACCTAAGAAACCCTAAAAACATATTAAGAAAACCTGAACAACCCTAACCTACCTGAATAGACACTAATAAACACTAATAAACCCTAATAAACCCTAAACAAACCCTAAAAAGCCCTAATAAACCCAAAATAAAGTCAAATAAACCATACTAAACCCTAACAAACCATAACACACCATAATAACCCCTAATAAATCCCTACAAATCCCTAATAAAGAAAAAAAATGCTAGTATACATTAAAAAATCCCAAGAAACCCTGATAAACTCTAATATAACCTAATAATCCTTAAAAACAGTCACAAAAAATAAAAAAAACGATCACAAACAATAAAGACGCGCTATATTACCTAAAAAGACCTAAAACACTAATATAACCTAATAAAGACAAAAAATGCTAATATGCCATAAAAATCCCTAGAAACCCTAATAAACTATAATAAACTCTAATATAACCTATGAAACCCTAAAAATTCTCACAAAAAAAAAACAAAATGCTCACAAACAATAAAAACACGGTATATTATCTAAAAAGACCTAACAAACACTAATATGACCTAATAAAACAAACAAAACTATTAAACCCCTAACAAACCCTAAAAATCCCTAAAAATCCTTAACAAAAACTAATTAAAACTAATAACCCCAAATAAAACCATAAAAATACCTTCTAAACCCTAATAAACCTTGACACACCATAACAAAACCTAATAAAACCCAACTAAACCCCAATAGACAAAAAATGCAAACAAACCATTAAAAAGTAATAGAAACCCTAATAAACCATAATAAATTCAAATAAAAGCTAATAAACCATTAAAAATGCTCACAAACACTAAAAACATGCTAATAAAACCTAAAAAGTCATAACAACCCCTCATATATATTAACAAAAACTAAAAAACTCTCATCTACCCTAATAAAAACAATAACACACCCTTGTAAACCCTAAAAATCACTAACAACCCCTAATAAATCGTACTCAACCCTAATGAGCCCTAATAAAACCTTAAAGATACCGACTCAACTCTAATAAAACCCTAAAAATACCTACTCAACCCTAATAAACCTTAACACACCATAATAAACCATAATAAACCCCACTAAATCCTAAAAAACACAAATATACCATTAAAAACCCCTAAAATACCTAATAAATGCTAATAAAACATAACAAATCTTAAAAGAGATAATAAACCCGAATAAACACTACTAAACACTAAAAACTGTAATATGCCCTCTTAAAAATTAATAAACCATAATGAACCATAATAAACCATATAAAATCCTAAACATACCCAAATATACCATTATATACCATAATATACCCTAATAAACCCAACTCAATCCTAATAAAACCCTAAAAATACCTACCAAACCCTAATAAACCTTGACACACCATCATAAACCCTAATAAAATCGTAATAACCCCCACCAAACCATAAAAAATACTAATATACCATTAAAAAACACAAAAACCCTAACAAACCATAATAAATGTTAATAACACCAAAAAATCATAAAAAATGATAGTAAACCCTAAAAATACCTCTAATAATAATAGTAGTAAAAACGCACGTGAATGTGCATATGCATGTGCAAGGTTTAAATAATAAATCTTAACGCCCGTGCATGTGCATATGCCTGTGCATTTTCATGTGAATGATAATAAATAATAAATAATAAATAATAAATAATAACGCATGTGAATTGCTGGTGTATGTGCATGTTCATGTTAATGATAATAAATAACAAATAATTACGCACATAAAAGTGCATGTTCATGTGTATGAGAAGGTGCATGTGCATAGTAATAAACACTAAATAATTACCAAGTCCACATGAATGTGCATTTGCATGTGAATGATAATAAATAATAAATAATAACACATGTGATAATAGAATAATGCATGCTCATTGCATGTGCATGTGCATTAGAATAAATAATAATAACACATGTGATATTAGAATAACACATGTGCATTGCTTTTGCATGTGCATGATAATAAATTATATATAATAACGCACGTGCATGTGCATTTACATGTAATGATAATGATAATGATGCATGCCTATGCATGGAAATAAATAATAAATAACAACGCTCGTGCATGTGCCTTTTTATTTGATTATACAAAAAAAACAACAAGAATAATAATAATAATAATAATAATGTTAGAATAATGCAAGTGCATTTCGTGTGCACGTGCACAGTAGTAAATAATAAATAAATAATAATAAATAAGAACACACATGAATGTGCATGTTCATTTACATTTGATGATAACATTAATAATACTAATTGTAATAACAATAATAATAAGCCATGCATGTGCATGGTAATAAATAATAAATAACAATGCACATGAATGTTCATTTTTAGGTGATAATGATAATAATATTGATAATAATAATAATAATTATAATTATTATTAAAACAGTGATAATAATAATAATAATAATAATAAAAGAATAATAACAGTGTATTGTATATTCACGTACATGGTAATAAATAATAAATAATAACGCACGTGCATCTACATTTTCATTGGATGATAGTAATAATAACAGCAGTTGTAATAATAGTAGTAGTAGTGGGGATAATAGTAGTATTACTAATGCATATGATAATAGAATATTTCATGTGCATTACGCGTGCATGTGTATGGTAATAAATAATAACTCCCATGCATTGAATTTGAATGTGATGATGATGATGATAATAATTATACTATT
Source organism: Viscum album (assembly GCA_963277665.1). Lineage (NCBI taxonomy): Eukaryota > Viridiplantae > Streptophyta > Magnoliopsida > Santalales > Viscaceae > Viscum > Viscum album. The sequence goes on along the minus strand of CAUJRU010000031.1, from coordinate 631,173 downwards.
ATTAATAATAATATTAATAATAACAACGCATGTGATAATAGAATAATGCACGTTCATTGAATGTGTGTGTATGTGCATTTGGATGTGCATCTGCATGTGATAACAACAACAACAACAACAACTACTACTACTACAACAACAACCACAATAATAATAATAACAATAATAATTACAACACATGTGATAATAAAATAATGTGTCGGCATTGTATGAGCACATGCATGGTAATAAAAATATAATAATAACGCATGTTCATGTGCATGCGCATTTGCATGAGATGATGATAATAATAATAATAACAGTAATAATAAGTTATAGTTTTTTGAAAAAACAGCAGACAGGACAAAAGTTCTAGAAATGGTGTCTCGTAAAACCTAACAAATCACAGAGTCATTAAAAAAGGCATAACTTCTTCTTTAGGTGTCCATTTCCGCTCCTTGAATAGTAAAACTAAATATCATTGAATGAACTACGATAAAAACAGGTGTCGGTGGCCGAACAGACACACAGATCAGAAGTTATGACCGTTTTAAGAAACATTTGAGAAGGATCCAGACACGAAAATAGAGTTTTGGAGTCCTTCTGATGCGTTTTTTGGTCTTTTAGGGTCCCAAACATTACTTGAACTTTTTTCAAGTTAGCCTTCTACGTATATGTCTTCGTTGCCTTCTATTTTATATGTGGTAGATCTCAAACGAACAACCGGAGTGAAAGTTATGGTCGTTTAAAGTTGTACTTTTTTTGGAGTGGTATAACTAATATATCTTCTATTTCTTTGATCTTCTCACAGTTTCGATTAGACTTAGTCTCCACCAATCTCACGATCTTCAATTTTAGTAGTCACAGTGCTCAAACAGACACCCGAAGGAGAAGTTATGCCTATTTTAGTGAGTTGCAGGTTTCATAGGTTTTTAGGCGCTAGGAGGGTTGCTCAATTTAAAACGACGATAACTTCTGATACGTGTGTTCATTTTTGCTCTACCACAAATCAAATCGAATATTTTGAAAAGATATACACTTTAGTAACCACTATAACCCTTTCTGACATTCTTCATCCCCAAAAAAGACCAAAAATCTTTTTGGCTTGTCAAAAGATAGGCTTCTGGTGTCCGTTTATTAATAACTTCTTCTATGGGTGTCCTTTTTGCCTCTACCACATATAAAATCAAAGCTTGTGACTAGACCTACACTCCTATAACCACTGAAGTGCCTTCTCACATCCTTGAAGGCCCAAAAAGGTACTTAAACCCTCCAAAAGACCATAACTTATACTCCGAGAGTCCGTTTTGCCTCTACCATATATCAAATCGAAGATTTCGACTAGATCTACACATATGTGACGAATAGGAACACTTTATCATGTTATTAATGACCCAAAAGGTCCTTAATTTCTCCAAATGACCATAACTTCTGCTCTGGGTGTTCGTTTCACCTCTACCACATATCAAATTTAAGCTTGCAACTACCACTACACATCTGCGACAACCATGAACAACTAAATAAGCCTAACAAACCATGAATAACCCCATAAACACTAAAAACCATTAAAACCCATGCAAAACCCTAACAAAACTAAGAAACCCTAACATACCCTAAAAAACCCCCCAAAACCTAAAAAACATAACAAACCCTAAAATACCCTAACAAGCCCTAACAAGCCCTAACAAACCCAAATAATCACTAAGAAACCCCAATAAAGACAAAAAACTTGAAGAAACCCTAAAAACACCCTAAGAAACCATAAGAAACCATTACATAACATTAAATCCCCTAAAACCCTAACAAACCCCTTTGAAAACCAATGAAACACTAACACACCCATAGAAACCCTAACACACCCTTAGAAACCCTAACAAATCCTTAGAAACCCTTGCACACCCTTAGAAACCCAAACGCACCCATAGAAACCCTTACAAAAAATTGGAAACCCTTAAAACCCATAGCACGCCCTTAGAAACCCTAACCTTCCCATAAAAAACCTAACCCACCCTAACACACCCTTAGAAACCCTAAAAAACACTCAGACACCCTAAATTACTCTAATAAGAACTAATAAATCCTAACAAACACTACCAACCATTAATAAACAATAATAAACCCTAATAAACCCTAAATCCCACTACTAAACCCTAATAAAAACTAATAAATTGTAATAAACCCTAAAAACCCTATTAGACCCCAATAAAATATAAAAAATACCTAAAAACCCAAATATACAACAAAAATGCTATTAAACCATTCAAAATGGTAATATTCACAAAAAACCCCTAACAAACCCGGCAAAACCTGACAAAACCCTAAAAACCATAAAAACACAAAAAAAAAACCCTTAAAACCCTAAAAACCCCTAAAAACCCTATTAACCCTAAAAAATCCTAAAAACCCTAAAAAAACACTAAAAACCCTAAAAACCCTAAAAACCTGAAAAACCCGAAGAAACCCAAAAACAAACTAAAAAACCCCTAAAAAACCTAAATAAAACGTAAAAACCCCATAAAAACCCAAAAACCACAAAAACGCTAAAAACCCTAAAAAGCCAAACAAACCCTACCAACCAATAATAAACCTTAATAAACCTTAATAAACCCTAGATCCCACTACTAAACCCTAATAAACACTAATAAATGGTAATAAAGAATAAAAACCCTATTATACCATGATAAAAGCTACAAAATACCTAAAAACCCAAATATACAACAAAAACGCTATGAAACCATTCAAAATTAACAAAAAAACCCAAAAAACCTGGCAAAGCCTGAAAAAACCCTAAAAAACCAAAAAAACACTAAAAACCCTAAGAACCCTAAAAAACCTAAAACCCCTAAAAAACCAAAAAAACTGAAAAAACCCGAAAACAAACCTAAAGACCCTATAAAACCTCAAAAAAACCTAAAAAACCCTAAAAAAACCCAAAAAACACAACATGCTAAAAACCCTAAAAGGCTAAAAATACCTAACAAAATCCAAACCAAACTTATGAAATACTTTAAAACCCTAAAACACCCTAGCAAACCCAAATAACCTCAAAAGAAACCCTAATACACCCAAAATAACCCTAAAACCCCGAAAACCCTAAAGAACCCTAAAGAACCACTAAAGACACTAACAACACTATATAAAACCTATCAATTGCTACAAAAACACGAAAAGTGCTTCAAAACCCAAAAAAATAAACAAAACCCCAAAACACTTAAATAACCCTAACAAAGCATAAAAAATCCAAACACACCCATAAAACCCAAATAACGCATAAAACCCCAAACAACTCAAACGAACAGTAATAAACCCTAAAAATCCTAAAATAACCTAAAAAACCCTAACAACCACTAATAACCCCTAAGAACCACTAATAAACCCAAATAACCCATACAACCCACTATTTAACCCTAAAAACCCAAATAAACACTAATAAATCGTAATAACCTGTAATAATCCTTAACAAACTATATTAGACCCTAATAAAAGATAAAAAAATCCCTAAAACCCCTAATATACAATAAATACACTATTAAACCATAACAAACACAAATAATCACTAAAAACCCTAAAAAACCCGACAAAATACTACAAAAATCTCCAAATAATAGCCTACAAAAACCTACAACACACTAGTAAACCCTAAAAAACCCTAATAACCCCAAAATAAATCGCAAAAAACCCCAACAACTCCAAATAAATCATAAAAAATCCTAACAACACCAAATAAATCATAACAAACTAAAACAAACCATAAAAAAACCCCTAATAATCCCCAATAAACCCTAACTAATCATAATATACCCTAATAAATCGTAATAATCCCAAATACACGTTACTAAACCCTAATAAATAAAATAAACCCTAATAAATCCTTATCACCCTATAAAATGTTGATAAACCCTAGAAAAACTGTTAATGCCTACAAAAGCCCAATAAAACCCTAATATACAATTAAAAATGCTAATAAACTGTAACAAATCCTAAATAACACTAATAAACCCTAAAACCCCTAACAAAACCTAAAAAGCCATATTAAACACTAAAGAACAGTAAAAAACCCTAAAGAACCCAAAAAAGGCTAAAACATATTATATAAACCCTAAAAACCGCTACAATACCCTAAAAACCCTAAATCACACTAAAAACCCTAAAAATACCTATCAATCCCAAAAAAACAAATAAACCCATAACACCCCCCAAAAAATATTAAAAAGCCATCAGATAGCATAAAAACCCATAAACACCCGTTAACAACCCTTAAAACCCTAAAAAACACTACAAACCATAAACAACCATTAAAATCCTAAAAGAGGCTTCAAATAGATACATAAACCCTAAAAACGTTACATAAACCCTAAAAAATGCACCAAAAACACTAAAAACGCAACATAAACTAAAAAACGCAACATAAACACAAAAAATGCTACATAAACCCTAAAAGCACTACATAAACCCTAGAACTATAACAAAAACCCTAAAAACACAACATAAACCCTAAAAACACAATATAAACCCAAAAAACACTACACAAACCCTAAAAACATTACATAAACCCTAAAAAGGCAGCAGAAACGCTACATCACCTATAAAAAGACTACATAAACCCAGAAAATGCAATATAATCCCTAAAAAATGCTATAAAAAACCTAAACCCTAAACACATTACACAAACCCTAAAAATGTTACATAAACCATAAAAATGATACATAAAACCTAAAACCACTAACTATTCCCTAAAAATGCTACATGAACACTAAAAATGATACATAAACTCTAATAATGCTACACAAACCCTAAAAATGCTACAAAAACCCTAAAAATGCTTCAAAACCGTCAAAAATATTAAACCCTAATATACAATAATATTAAAAAATTAAAACCTAATGAACCCCTAATAAACCCTTAAAGAACCACTAAATACACTAACAACACTACATAAACCCTAACAATTGCTACAAAAAACTGAAAAATGCTTCGAAACCCACAAAACGTAACAAAACCCCAAAAAATGCTAAAATAACCTTAGAAAGCAAACAAAATCCAAACACACACATAAAACCCAAAAAATCGCATAAAACCCCCAAACAACTCAAACAAACTATAACAAACCCTAAAAATGCTAACAAAACCTAAAAAACCCTAACAACCACTAATAACCCCTAAGAACCACTAATAAACCCTAATAACCCTTAAAATCCACTATTAAACCCTAAAAACCTTAATAACCACTAATAAATCATAATAACATGTAATAAACCCTAAAAAACTATATTAGAACCCAATAAATGCAAAAAATCCCTAAGACCCCTAATATACAATAAAAACATCATTAAACCATAATAAACCCAAATAATCACTAAAAACCCTTACCAACCCGACAAAACGCTACAAAAACCTCCTAATAATAGCTTACAAAACCCTACAAACAACTAATAAACCCTAACAAAACCTAATAACCCCAAAATAAATCATAACAAACCCTAACAACCACAAATAAATCGTAAAAATCCTAAAAACTCCAAATAAATCGTAACAAACTAAAACAAACCATAACAAACCACTAATAAACTGTAATAAACCCAAACAAAGCATAATAAACCCTAATAAATAGTAATAAACCACAATACACTTTACTTATCCCTAATAAATAAAATAAACCCTAATAAACCCTAATAAATCCTAAATAACCCTAAAAAGGATGATAAACAGTAGAAAAATCTATTAATCCCTAGAAAAGCCCAATAAACCCCTAATATACAATAAAAACGCTAATAAACTATAACAAATCCTAAAGAACACTAATAAACCCTAAAAAACACTAATAAACCCTAAAGAACCATATTAAACTCTAAAGAACACTAAAACCCCTAAAGAACCTAAAAAAATACTAGAACACATTATATAAACCCTAAAACCCGTTACAATTCCCAAACAAACCCTAAAACACACTAAAAATCCTAACAACCCCAATCAATCCCAAAAAAACAATTAAACCCATAAAACCCCCCCAAAAACATTAAAAAGCCATCAGATTCCATAAAAACCATAAACACAAGTTAACAACCCTTAAAACCCCTAAAACACTACAAACCATAAACAACCATTAAAAACCTAAAAAAGGCTTCAAATAGACACATAATACCTAAAAATGTTATATAAACCCTAAAAAATGCATCAAATACCCTAAAAACGCAACATAAACCAAAAAACGCAACATAAACCCAAAAAACACTACATAAACCCTAAAAGCACTACATAAAACCTAGAACTGTAACATAAACTCAAAAAAACACAACATAAACCCTAAAAAGGCAACATAAACATTAAAAATGATACATAAAACCTAAAAAACAATATAAAAGCTAAAAACACTCCATGAACCCAAGAATAATTACATAAACTCTAAAAAATGAATCATAAACACTACATCACCCCTATAAATGCTACATAAACCCTGAAAACGCAACATAAACCCTAAGAAATGATATATAAAACCGAAACCCCAAACACACTACATAAACCCTAAAAAGGATACATAAACCCTAAAATGATACATAAAATCTAAAACCACTAACTAAACCCTAAAAACACTACATAAACACTAAAAATGCTACATAAACTCTAACAACGCTATACAAACCCTAAAAAATGTTACAAAAACCCTAAAGATGCTTTAAACCCCTCAAAAATATTAAACCCTAATATAGAATAATTTAAATAATTAAACCCTAATAAACCCCTAATTGACTCTAATAATCCCAAAAAACACCTAAAAATCCCTAAATTCTATGAAACTCTACTCAATCCTAATAAAACCCGAAAAATAACTTATAAACCCCAATAAATGACAATAAAACCTAATAAACCCTAAAAACACGTTATTAAAACCTAAACAACCCAAACCAACCCTATTAGACACTAATAAACACTAATAAACCCCAAAAAACCCTAAAAAGGCCAAATAAACCATAAATAAATCCAAATAAATCCTACTCAACCCTAAAAAACCTTAACACACCATAATAAATACTAATAAAACCCAGCAAAACCCTAATAATGAAAAAAATGCAAGTATACCTTAAAAAATCCCTAGAAGCCCTAATAAACTCTAATATAACCTAATAAACCCTAAAAAAGTTCTCAAACAATAAAAACATGCTATATTACCTAAAAAGACCTAAAAACACTAATATAGCCTAATAAAGACAAAAAACGCTAATAATACTTGAAAATCCCTAGAAACCCTAATAAACCATTATAAACTATAATATAACCAAAGAAACCCTAAAACGGTCACAAACAAAACCAAAACACTCAAAAACATTAAAAACACACTAAATTATCTAAAAAGACCAAAAAACACCAATATAACCTAATAAAACAAAAAAAAAACTAATAAACCCATAACAAAACCTAATAAACACTAAAACTCCCTAATAAACCCTAATAAAAACGAATAAACCCTAATAAAACCCTGAAAATACCTTCTTAACCATAGTAAACTTTGACACAACATAACAAAACCAAATAAAACCCAACTAAACCCCAATAAAAAAACTCAAACAAACCATTAAAAAGCCCTAGAAACCCTAATCAACCATAATAAATTCCAATAAAAGCTAATAAACCATTAAAAATGCTCACAAACACTAAAAACAAGATAATTAAACCTAAAAAGTCATAAAAACCTCTCATACATATTAACAAATACAAAAAAACACTCATATAACCTAATAAAAACACTAACAAACCCTAGTAAACCCTAAAAATCGCTAACAAACACTAATAAACCGTACTCAACCCTAATAAACCCTAATAAAACCTTAAAGATACCGAATAAACCCTAATAAAACCGTAAAAATACCTACTCAATCGTAATAAACCTTAAATCGCCATAATAAACCATAATAACCCCCCCCACTAAACCCTAATAAAATTCTAATATACCATTAAAAAGCCCTAACACACCTAAAAATGCTAATAAAACCTAACAAAACATAATAGTGCTAATAAAACCAAATAAACACTACTAAACACTAAAAAACCCTAATATAAAATCTTAAAAATTAATATACCATATTGAACTATAATAGACCCTAATAAATCCTAAACATACACAAATATACAATAATATACCATTATATAACCTAACAAACCCCACTCAATCATAATATAACCCTAAAAATACCCAATAAACCCTAATAAAAATTGACACACCATAATTAACCATAATAAATTCTTAATAACCCCCACCAAACCCTAAAAAATAGTAATATACCATTAAAACCCCTAAAACCCTATCAAACCATAATAAATGTTAATAACTCCTAAAAATCCTAAAAAATTATAGTAAACCCTAAAAATACATCTAATAATAATTTTAGTAATAATTCACGTGCATGTGCATATGGATGTGCATGGTTTAAATAATAAATCATAACACACGTGCATGTGAATATGCCTGCGCATTTGCATGTGAATGATAATAAATTATAAATTATAAATAATAACGCATGTGAATTGCATGTGTATGTGCATGTGCATGTGAATGATAATAAAGAATAAATAATAAGGCACATCCAAGAGCATGTGCATGTGCATGGTAATAAACAATAAATAATAACAAAGTCCACATGAATGTTCATTTTCATGTGAACGATAATAAATAATAACACATGTGATAATAGACTAATGCAAGTGCATTGAGTGTGCAGGTGCATGAGAATAAACAATAATAACACATGTGATAATAGAATAACGCAAGTGAATTTCATTTTCACGTGCATGGTAATAAATAATATATAATAATGCACGTGTATGTGCATTTACATGTAATGATAATGATAATGGCGCATGCACGTGCATCGTAATAAATAATAAATAACAACGCACATGCATGTGCATTTGTATTTGATGATACAAACAACAACAACAACAACAACTACAATAACAAAAACAACAACAACAACAACAATAATAATAATAGAATAACATAAGTGCATTGGATGTGCAGGTGCATAGTATTAAATAATACATAAATAATAGTAAATAAAAATGCAGATGCATGTGTGTCATGACCCGCCTTCACCAAAAGGAGGGAAGGGTTAGCAGATTGTCATGTCCTTCCTTCTTTAAGTTGAAGGAGAGATAATGACCCCCGAAACCTGCCTTCAAATGGTCCCGGAGTGGCGACTAGCACCAAGGGTATGAAAATCACACACAAATGGAAGGCATTACCCCTTTTGTTTTATAAGATTGGGAGATAAGATGATGAAACCCAAAAACACCAAAACTGAAAGAAAAGTAAAGCCAATAGGTAAACCATTCCCACATGCATGTTCAAAAGTAAATGATACAAGCCAAAAAACCCCAAGGTAAAAAGATACCAAGAAAAAGGAAAACAGCAACAACAACTGCCCCAAAGTTCCAAGCTAGTACGGTCCCGTACGATCCCTGAAGTCATCTTGGAAACCTGAAAGCAGTTTTATATACGTAGGGTGAGCATACGACTATACTCAGTAGGGAAAAACCAAAGACACTCGGGCACAAGTGGGGAGACGTACGAATGTCTCGTGTGAAGCAGACAACCAACACTATCAAGGAGTTCATCCATCCCACTCACCGGACACACTCACCAAATAACGCAAGCATGTAATGTATAATAAAATCACATCGATGTTTGGGTAACCCCCGCCACTTTACCACTGATTATTGAAGTCATCGTACGCATTGAATCAATCCTGCCATTCTCACCGCAGTCCCACTGCCACACCCGCCCGCACACACCTGGGTCATATCCTCACACAGTCCCACTGCAAACCCCGCCTACAAACACCTGGGCCACAACTGTCACACATGACCAAGCCTGCAAACACCTAGGCCAGAACAACCACCACCACGCCCGAAGACACCTGGGCTAGAAGATCTACTTCCACGTCCAAAGACACCTGGGCCTCATCCCAAAGACACTTGGGAAACCACCTGCCCGCACACACCTGGGCCAACCACCACACTACCCTGCCCGATCGTTCTTGGGCTAATAATGGACTTCAGGCCATCACAGCCTGCCCGAAGATACTTGGGATATCCGGGAAAGGGAGCATAAAGGAGCTAATAACTAGCCACTAATAGAAGTGTTGGAAAAAACACTCTCCCCCATGAAATGGGGGTGTTCGGCACTAAGGGCTCAACTTGGCTGGGGCACGAATAAGAAACACAAAAACTACAAGTATATGTATATGTAACAAGCACTCACCCAACTTTATGTTTTTCTTCAGCCTGCCTAAAGAACACAAAAACACCCACGTCCAAGTCAAAACTCACACCAAACCAAAACCCATTTTTCCCATCCTTGTTTACATGTTTAGTAATAATGGTTAAATAAGTTTCTACACCTACTTGGGAAACTATCAGCATAAGCACAAGCCAAGGGAAGAGCACAGTCAAACATCAACTTAAACGTTCACACCCAGTTCTCTTGTAAAGTCACAACAACAAAAGGGATAAGGGGTCCCTCAAAGTACTGAAACCAAGGAAACACCAAGATACTACCTACACCTTCTACAACCAAAGGGGGCTAGTGAGATCCCTCAAAGTAATGGAAGCAAAGGTAACCCTGAGACACTGCCCCGTGTCCCCCAATTTCCAAGAGCTGACAGTTTCTCAACAACAGAGGATCCTACCCCAATTCGTGATATAATCAATGTAACCACCCGAGCATAAATTCAAAACCAGTGAAAGTACAATAATAGGGGATATTATTCCCACCCATACCACCTCAGCATTCTAATCCCCCATCCAAGAAAACCATAAGGTCACCCTTACTCGGCCCGTGGAACACAAGGGAAAACTCAATATGTATTTTCAGACTTAAAATATTTAACACACTCCATGATTTCAATTCCACTGGGCTTGAACCAGGGTTATCATAGAAAGGGTTGATCCTGGTGCTTTCAATTTATTTATCCGAATATACGAAATTAACCAATTTTATTTACATACCAAAGGTTGAAAACCACAATACAGGCCATTTAAGCATCACATAAGGTTGGGGTTTATTAGTGCATAGAGAAAGACCACCAACGACCATGATTTTCCGTAGGCGTAAGCCAGAACAATTCAGAAAAGGGAAATTAGAGCATCATTGATCTCACCCCCCCCCCCTTCATTCATTATAATTCGTTTATTATCTTCATTAAAGTTTGGTTCATCTAATTCTACAGAATCAGTTTCACATCCACCTGCAAGATACACAGAAATGAGAGACGAAGGTAAAACCCAACATGATTGATCAATGATCAAAGTTTCTCTCCATGTGTGAGGAACACCGGATGTGCAAAAGGCAGGGGAGGGACCTCAAGAACTCAAGCACGAGCAGACGAAATGATGGGAGGGTGATCGAGAAAAATAAACCCAGGGAGAAACCTTTAGTTTATATGGATCAGGGAAAGTTGAGAAAAGAACGTGAAACCGCGTAAGGAGCGGGGTCGTGGGTTGACCACGCGTCCCCACACGTCATTAAAGGTCCCCACCTTTAGGGGTGGTTAAAACTGACGCACACCTCGTCGAACATTTAATTAAATTACATTAATGGGGGTTATTGGGTTTAAACATGATTAAAGGGGTCAAAATTGGGTTTAAAACCCAATTTGTGAAAAAAGAAAGAGCTACTGTAAAACCCCATGGGGGTAGGCGAGAGGAACTGGTAACCGAGAGCTACCGGTGGCTGACAGCGACTGGTATCCGAGAGCTTCCAGTGGCTGACAACGACCGATAGCCGAGAGCTAACGGTGGATGACAGCCACCGGTGGCTGACAGCGACAGGTAGCCCAGAGCTACCGGTACCCCAAGGTCATCGGTAGGCTATGTCTACCAGTAGTCCGAGGCTACCGGTAGGCCAAGGCTACTACTAGGAGTCACCGAGAAGCTTGGATAGCCTTCGAAACCACCCAGAACACCTCAACCATCAGATTTTTCCAAAGTAATGGACCCTAATACCCATGCCATTACATCAGATACCTCTCAAAATATTATCTCCCTCGAGAATCAAAACAACCTAGAAGGGAAATAGAGGGTCCGAACAACCACCTCGAAAGATACCTCTTAGGAGTGAAACTCATTATTAACTGGAAACACCTCCCTCTCAAGAACCAAGAAACATACCATGTCAAACTGCCCAGTCATGTGGGTTGGGGAGTCTCTTCCCCCATGTCAAGATACTATCTGCTTTGGGCAGCACTAACTCGCCCGCACATGTTTAATCGCATCCACCTTAATGCGTCTTGAATAGGGGTCAGATCCTCCCCTCCCCATAGCTAGGACTTTTCACACACATTCAGAGAGGAAAGAAGAAAAACCACACATTTCATAGCCGACAAGGTAAAACGCTCCACTACAATAAGTATAATAGAACAACACAAAACTCAAAACAACTCTGGGTACTGGGCACGCATCTACGCTTCCCTCTCCCACATACTCTCCTCAAGCCCACCATGTCTCCATAGCACACAAACCAAGGGAATGGTTCACCCATGAAGCACCTTCTCCAGGCGATCTCTATCATAATTAGTCTTTACACAAAGGTCACGTCGTCCTCAACATCCAACTCTCCCCAGCTGAGGACGTGTGAATCGTCATGCAGATACCGACGGAGGTGGGACACATGGACGACATCATGTATCCTTAGTAGCGGTGGTGGTAACTATAGCTGTTAAGCCACTTCGCCAACCCTCCGCAACACTTTGAAGGGTCCGATGAACCTGGGATAAAGCTTACTCCCCTTGTCGAACCTCCGTTGTCCACACCGAGGGGAGACCATCAAGAACACGTGGTCTCCAAACTCAAACTCCAAGGGCCTTATCCTGCTGTCAGCATATGACTTTTGTCAGTCCTAGGCCACCTGGAACTCGGTGTTCACCCTTCACTTGCTGACACACTAGGAACTTGGCCACAAACTCTTCCACTGCTCGCTTTTCTCCAGGACACAAAAATTGTCCCTTCATACCTGGGTACATTTTTGAAATTCATGGGTGTACAACTAGGGGTATAATGTGGAACTCACTAAGAACCTTGCCGCGTATCGCCTCTGGAACAAACAGATTTCCCTGGAAAAGAATCTGGTTCTAACCATCCTTTGTCCACCCTTCCGGAGCATTTCTCTGGTCAACTCGATCACACATCACTTCACACTCTGGGTCTCCCCACTGAGACTCCTCCACTTTCTACAACAGAGAAGACTACACTGTCATCTGATACAGGCAACCCCTACCGCCATCCGTCCTCGCATCCAAGTGCAAGGCAGCGAACTCCTCCATCACCTTCCAAGCGTCTGCCAAATCTCAGACCGCATCCTTCTGCGACCTCCTGCTCAAGGCATTGGCGACTACATTACCCTTTCCTGAAGTGTAGGAAATCTAGAAGTCGTAATCTTGGAGGAGCTCCATCCACCTTCGCTGCCATAAGTTTAGGTCCCGTTGGTAGAATATATACCTCAGACTTTTGTGATCTGTGAAGACCACAAAGCATTCCCCAATGAGGTAATGCCACCATAACTTTAGCGCAAAAACGACCGCTGAATGCTCCAAGTAATGGGTGGCATAATTATGCTCGTGAGGGTGTAGTTTCCTAGACCCATAAAAGATCACCCCTTGTCGCAGCATCAACACACATCTGAGGCCTTACCCTGAAGCATCACAGAACACCTCATACGCCGCCCCTTCGTCTGGTAGTCTCAGCACTGGGGCACTAGCCAAATTCTCCTTCAGATAGTAGTAGGTTGTCTCACACTGCTCACTCTACACGAAAACATGGTCCTTCTGGGTCAAGGTTGTCAAAGGGGCTGCAACTCGGGAGAAGTTGGGTATGAACCTATGATAGTAACCCGCCAGCCCGAGGAAACTACGAACCTCTGCCATATTCTTGGGTGCTTCCCAAAAAACAACTGACTCAACCTTTTATGGGTCCATAACTACCCCCTGATCGGACACTACGTGCCCAAGGAAGTGCACTACTCACATCCAGAACTTGCATTTCGACAATTCCCTATTGAGCTGGCACTGTCGGAGGACCTCAAAAACCTTCCTCAGGTGCTTCGCGTGGACCTCCTCTAATCTTGAATAGATCAGGATATCATAGATGAACACAACTACGAACTGATCCAGGTACTCCCAGAATATGGAGTTCATAAGCCCCATGAACACGACCTGGGCGTTCGTAACACCGAAAGGCATGACTACAAACTCGAAGTGTCCATATCTGCACATGAAAGATGTATTTGGGATGTCGCCCTCATTCACCCTCAACTGTTGATACCCAGACCGTAGGTCGATCTTCGAGAACCATCCTGCGCCTTTCAGCTGGTCGAAAAGATCATCTATCCTCGGAAGAGGGTAGCGATTCTTGACCATCACCTGATTCAGCCTCTTGTAGTCTATGCACAACCTGATTCCAGCATCTAACTTCTTTGCGAACATGACTGGAGCACCCCACAGTGACGCACTTGTTCTAACATAACCCCTCTTCATCATATCGTCAATCTAAATTCACAACTCCCGTAGCTCTGAAGGTGCCATCCGGTAAGGAGCCATCAGAATCGGACGAGCACTAGGCTACAAGTCTATCCCAAACTCGATATCACGTTGAGGGGGTAGAGTCGTCACCTCTTCAGGGAAGATGTCCATAAACTCCCTGAAAATTCCTGGCACCTCCACCATTTCAGCATCTACTGACTCTACTGACAGCCCGACTAACAAGGAGAGGAGGGGTTCCTCTCGGCTACTGTCCTTCTCGTCACTCCGCTCGCCGGTGAAAGTAACTCATCGGTCGGCCAAGTCTGAGAACACAACCCTTCCTCGGAAGCAGTCGATGATGGAACACATAGAGAATAGACAATTGATGCCTAGGATGACATCGTATGGTTGTATCTTCAATAGAAGGAGATCTCTGACCGACTGATGCTTCCCTACCATCAGTCTGCATCCTCTAAAAACATATAACAAGTCGGTTTGACCTCCTACTAGCGTGCTCAGCACCAGGGGCACTGAACGTCTCTCAGCATATAGAGCGAAAGCACGGGCTAGACTGAGTGCAATGAAGGAGTGCGAAGCTCCGGTATCAAACAAGGCATAATAAAAGGTGCTAAACAAACTGATCGTACCTCGGAAGACCTCTGGCCCTACTAAAACTGCTACCTCCGCGGAGTGCAACTATCCGCGCCCAGCTCCTCTACCTCTCGGTTTTTAGCCACCTCCCCGACCATGCCCTGGTCGAGGTCCCTGAGGAGCGCCCTGAGGTTGGCCTCCTCCTACAATGTCTTCCCTCGGAGGAGCAGGAGCTCGCTGCCCCTGCTGCTACTGGTGGAAGGGCCTAGCTGGAAGGTGCTGCTGGGGCTGGTGTTGATCTTGTTCGCCACTGCAAAATTGTACTTGGTCCGGGCACTGATTTCGAAGATGTCCATGGCCCCCACAGACGAAGCACCTCAGCCCTGGGCCCGAGAGAAAAGGGCGAGGACCGGGGGACCGGAACTGGGACTGTTGTGGCCAGCTCCCTGGTGGTCAGAACCTAGAGGGTCCCGATGCTGGAGGTCTGGTGCTGACGACCTTTCCCTCTGACGGGCCTAACTGAATCCCCTCTCACGACACACTGCCCAGTGTGTGCATCCTCTCCGCCACCTCTGCCTTCTTCTTGACCTCCAAGTATGTCGTCCAGGTGAAGGGGGTAACAGCGTACTGGAGGGAGGCTCGGAGCGGCTCCTCTAAACGTCTTGCCCGATACTCCTCATCTGGAAAGTGGTTCGGAGCAAAACATAGGAGGTCCTTGAACTTGATTCCCAGCTCCCTTACTGACATACTTCCATACTAGAGGGAGGGTAGCTTCTACCTCTTCTCCACCTTCCTTGTAGATGAGAGGAATTCCGCCCAGAATTCTTTCTCAAAATCAGCCCGTGCCACCTCAGCCTCTCTCCTCTCTCCCAGGTAAAGCGTCCACCACTGACGCACCGCTCCCCACATTTGGCTAACGGACAGAGGAACCCAGTACTCAGTCGGGGCCCAAATCAGGCTGAAAGTTATCACCAGGTCTTCTAGCTAGCTCTCCATCTTCATGTTAGAGGTGCTTCCCTCATACTTCTTGAGGGTCTGTCGTTGGAAGGCCTGCAGTGTATTCAGCCTCTGGTCATCCTCCTCCTCTTGATCAGCTCTCTGCTGATCGGCCAAGGTAGTCTCATAGGCCTCGATCGCCTGCACCACACGTGGTCGCCTCCCAGGATCCATAACTGCAAGGTAAACCAGAAATGACTAAGCCCAAGTAGTGCAGAATATTGTTCTTAAAAATTTCTTAAACATCTTATTGATTTTAATTCTCAAACCACCCATGAAACACGAGAAAAAAAGTAATTATGATGCATGTACCTTTCCTAGGGTCTCTAACCCGCAATCTGTGTGGCCTCACTTGGTCATTCGGTAGGTCCAGAGTCCTTGCATCGGATCATGGGGGGCCCTAAAATCTCGTGACCTATCTGGTCTTCCCGGGCCTAATTCACGCACCAAGGTCACCCAACACTATTGCCCTACCATCCCAAGAGGCCACACATGTCATTAATGGTCCATGCCTTTAGGGGTGGTTTAAACCGACGCACACGTCGTCGAACATTTAATTAAATGCCATTAATGGGCGTTACTGGGTTTAAACAAGCTTAAAAGGTTCAAAATAGGGTTTAAAACCCAATTTTACCAAAAAGTAGGCTCTACTGGAAAACCCCGTGGGGGTAGGCGAGAGCGACTGGTAGCCGAGAGCTACCGGTGGCTGACAACGACCGATTGTCGAGAGCTACCGGTGGCTGAATGCGACCGGTTTCCCAGAGCCACGGGTGGCTGACAACAACCGGTGGCTGAAACCCACTGGTAGTTGAGAGCCAGCGGTGGCTAACAGCCACCGGTAGCCGAGATCTAGTGGTGGTTGACAGCCACAGGTAGCCCGGCACTACCGGTACCCCTAGGTCACCGGTAGGCTAAGTCTACCGGTAGGCCGAGGCTACCGGTAGGCCAAGGCTACCGCTAGGAGTCACCGAGAAGCTGGGATGGCCTTCGAGACCACCCAGAACACCTCAACCATCAAATTTTTGCAATGTAATGGACCCTGAAACCCATGCCATTACAATGTGCATGTGAATTTACATTTGATAATAATATTAATAATAAAAATTGTAATAATAATAATAATAATGCTTGCATGTGAATGGTAATAAATAATAAATAAAAACGCACAGGCATGTGGATTTTCATGTGTTAATGATAATAATAATGATAATGATAATGATAATAATAATAATAATAATAATACTGTGATGATAATAATAATAATAATAAAATAATAATACAAGTGCATTGGATATGCACGTGCATGGTAATAAATAATAAATATAACGCACGTGAATCTGCATTTGCATGTGATGATAATAATAATAACAGTAGTAGCAGTAGTTGTAGTGATAATAGTATTAGTACCAATGCATGTGATAATAGAATATTGCATGTCCATTACGTGTGCACGTGAAAGGTAATAAATAATAATGTGAGTTCATTGCATTTTCATGTGATTATGATGACGATGATAATAATAATAATAATAATGACATTAATAATTACAACGCATATGATAATAGAATAAAACAGGTGCATTGAATGTGCGTGTTTATGTAATTGCAAGTGCATTTTCATGTGCATTTGCATGTGATGATAACAACAACAACAACAACAACCACAATAATAATAATAACAATAAGAATATAAACGTATGTGATAATAAAATAATGTGTGTTAATTGAATGTGCACATTCAGGGTAATAAAAAATAAATAATAATGCACGTGCATGTGCAAGAGATGATAATAATAATAATAATAATAACAGTAATAAAAATATTGTTAATAACAACAACAACGCATGTCATAATATAATAACACACGTGCATTTCAGGTGTAGTGCATGATAATAAATAATAACTCATAGCACATGTGATGATAATAATAATAATAATAGTAATATTAATAATAATATCTCATGTGATAATAGAATAATGCACATGTATTGAATGTGCGCGTGTATGGTAATAAATAATAACGCATGTGCATTTGAATTTGCATTTGATGATAAAAAAATAACAAAAATAGTAATAATAACAATAACAATAAAAATGAATGTGATAATATAATAATGTAAGTGCATTGCATGTGTGCACGTATGGTAATAAATAATAATGGATGTGCATGTGAATTTTCATGTGAGGATAATAATAATAATAATAATAGTAAAAATAATAATAATAACAACAACAACAACATATGCACGTGAATGGAAATTAATAATAAATAATAAATAATAAATAATAAATAAAAACGCATGCGCATCTCCATTTGCATGTGATGATAATAATAATAATAATAATAACAACAACAATAATGATATTTATAATAATGATAATGATAATAATTATAATGATAATAATGATAATAATAACATGTGTGATAATAGAATAACACACGTCCTAATAAACTCTAACAAAACCTAAAAACCCCTAACAACCACTAATAACCCCTAAGAACCACTAATAATCCCAAATAACACCTGAAACCCAATATTAAACCCTAAAACCCCAATAAACACTAATAAATCATAATAACCTGTAATAAACCCTAAAAAACCCTATTAGACTCTAATAAATGCTAAAAAAGCCATAAAACCCCTAATATACAATACAAACACTATTGAACCATAATAAATCCTAATAATCACAAAAACCCCTAACAAACCCAACAAAACACTAGAAAACCCGCCAAATAATAGCCTAAAAAACCCTACAACCTGCTAATAAACCCTAAAAAACCCTAATAAACCCATAATAAATTGTAACAAAACCTACCAAACCCAAATAAATCGTAACAAATCCTAACAATGCCAAATAAATCATAACAAACTTAAACAAACCATAACAAACACCTAATAAATCGCAATAAACCCCAACAAATCATAATATACCCTAATAAATCTTAGTAAACCCAAATACACATTAATAAACCCTAATGAATAAAATAAACCCGAAGAAACCCTAATAAATCCTAAATACCCCTAAAAAGGATGATAAACACTATAAAAATCTATCAATGCCTAGAAAAGACCAATTAAACCCTAATTTACAATAAAAACAATAATAAACCATAAAAAATCCCAATGAACTCTAAAAAACCCTAACAAACCCAAATAAACCGTAAAGAACCATAATAAACTCTAAAGAACACTAAAAACCCTAAAGAATATAAAAAATGGTAAAACACATTAGATAACCCCTAAAAACCGCTACGATACCCAAACAAACCCTAAAATGCACTAAAAACCCTAACAACTCCTATCAATCCTGAAAAAACAAATAAACCCTTATAAAACCCGAAAAACCATTGAAAACCTATCAAATACCATAAATACTATAAACACCCGTTAACAACCATTAAAAACCCTAAAACCCACTACAAATCATAAACAACCATTAAAACCCCAAAAAGGAAACAAATAGATACATAAAGCCAAAAAAATGTTACATAAACCCTCAAAATGAAACATAAACGCTAAAAACGCAACATAAACACAAAAAACGCAACATAAACCCAAAAAATGCTACATAAACCGAAAAAGCACTGCATAAACCCAAGAACTGTAACATAAACCCTAAACAACGCAACATAAAAATTAAAAAACACTATATAAAACCTAAAAACACTACATAAACCAAAAAAACACTACATGAACCCTAAAAAGTTACATAAACCCTAAAAAATGCAACATAAATGCTAGATCACCCCTAAAAACACATCATAATCCCAGAAAACGCAACATAAACCCTAAAAATGCTACATAAAACCTAATCCCAAAACACGTTATATAAACCCTAAAAACATTACATAAACCCTAAAAATGATACATAAAACCTAAAACCACTAACTGAACCCTAAAAGTGCTACATAAACCCTAAAAATGCTATATAAACTCAAACAACACTACAAAAATACTAAAAAATGCTACAAAAACCCTAAAGAATCTTCAATACCGTAAAAAATATTAAACCCAACTATACCATAATATAAAAAATTAAACCTTAATAAACCCCTAATAAACTCTAATAATCCCTAAAGACACATAATAATCCCTAAAACCCCTATGATTCTCTACTCAACCCAAATAAAACCCCAAAAATACCTAATAAACCCTAATAAATGATAATAAAACCTAATAAACCCTAAAAACATGTTAAGAAAACCAAAAAAACCCTAACAAAACCTAATAGACACTAATAAACACTAATAAACTGTAATAAACCCCAAACGAACCCTAAAAATCCCTAATAAACCATAAACAAATCCATATAAACCCTACTCAACCCTAACAAACCTTAACACACTGTAATGACCCCTAATAAAACCCTACAAAACCCTAATAATGAAAACAAATGCTAGTATACCTTAAAAAATACCGAGAAACCCTCATAAACTCTAATATAACCTAATAAACCCTAAAACTCTCACAATCAATTAAAAAGGATCACAAACAATACAAACATGATATATTACCTAAAAAGACCTAAAAACACTAATATAACCTAATAAAGACAAAAAATGATAATATAACTTCAAAATCCCTAGAAAGCATTATATACCATAATAAACTCTAATATAACATAAGATACCCTAAAAACGATCACACAAAAATGCTATATTATCTAAAAAGACTTAACAAACACTAATATAACCTAATAAAACAAAAAAACCCCTAAAACTGTAATAAACCCTAAAAATCCATAATAAACCCTAATAAAAACTATTAAACCCTAATAAAACCATAATAAAACCCTAAAAATACCTTCTCAACCCAAATTAACCTTGAAAATCCATAATAAAACCCAATAGAACCCATCTAAATTCCAATAAACAAAAAAATGCAAACAAACCATTAAAAATATCTAGAAAATCTAATAAACCATGACAAATTCTAATAAAACATAGTAAACCATAAAAAATGCTCACAAACACTAAAAAAACGCTAATAAAACCTAAAGAGTCCTAACAACGCCTCATATATATTAAAAAAACTAAAAAACACTCATATACCCTAATAAAAACACTAATAAGCCCTAGTAATGCCTAAAAATAACAAACCCTAATAAACACTACTCAACCCTAATAAACCATAATAAAACACTAAAGATACCTAGTCTACCCGAATAAAACCCTAAAAATACCTACTCAACCCTAATAAACCTGAAAACACTATAAAAAACCATAATAAACCCCACTAAACCCAAAAAAACGCAAACATACCATTAAAAAGCCTTAAAACCCACAATAAATGCTAATAAAACCTAACAAAGCATAAAATCATTAATAAACCGTAATAAACATTACTCAACCATAAAAAACCAAATTATACCTTCTTAAAAATTAATAAACCATAATGAGCGATAATAAACCCTAATAAATCCTAAACATACCCAAATATACCATAATATACCCTAATATACCCTAATAAACCCAACTCAATGCTAATAAAACCCTTAAAATAGCTAATAAACCCTAACAAACCTTAAAACACCATAATAAACTCTAATGAAATCCTAATAACCCCCACCAAACCCTAAAAATGCTAATATACCATTAAAACCCCTAAAACCCTAACAAACCACAATAAATGTTAATACCACCTAAAAATTCTAAAAAATTATAGTAAACCCTAAAAATACCTCTAATAATAAAAATAGTAATAACGCACGTGCATGTGCATATGCATTTGCATGGTTTAAATAACAAATTATAACGCACGTGCATGTGAATATGCCTACGCATTTTCATGTGAATGATAATAAATAATAAATTATAAATAATAACACATGTGAATTACATGTGTTTGTTCATGTGCATGTCAGTGATAATAAATAATAAATAATAACACATATCCAAGTGCATGTGCATGTGCATGTGCATGTGCATGTGCATGTGCATCTGCATGTGCATGTCCATGGGCATGTGCATGGTAATAGACAATAAATAATAACCAAGTCCACATCAATGTGCATTTTCATGTGAATGTTAATAAATAATAAAAAATAACACATGTGATAATATAATAATTCACGTGCATTGCGTGTGCGCGTCCATGAGAATAAATAATAATAACACATGTGTTAATAGAATAATGCAAGTGCATTGAATTTGCATGGGCATGATAATTAATAATATATAATAACGCATGTACATGTGCATTTACATGTAATGATAATGATAGTGATGAATGCACGTGGATGGTAGTAAATAATAAACAACAACGCACGTGCATGTGCATTTGTATTTGACAATACAAACAACAACAACAACAACAACAACAATAATAATAATAGAATAAATCAAGTTCATTTCATGTGCACGTGAATAGTAGTAAATAATAAATAAATAATAATAAATGAGAACACACATGCATGTGCATGTGCATTTACATTTCCTGATAATATTAATAATACTAATTGTAATAATAATAATAATAATAATGCATGAATGTGCATGGTAATAAATAATAAATAACAACGCACCTACATGCACATTTGCATGTGATAATGATAATAATAATGATAATAATGATAATGATAATAATAATAATAATAATTGTGATAATAATGATAATAATAAAAGAATAACACAAGTGCATTGCATACGCACATGCATGGTAATAAATAATAAATAATAACACATGTGCATCTACATCTTCATGTGATGATATTAATAATAACAGCAGTAGTAATAATAGTAGTAGTCATGCTGATAATAGTAGTAGTACCAATTCATGTGATAATAGAATATTTCATGTGCATTACGTGTGCACATGCATGGTAATAAATAATAACGCCCGTGCACTGCATTTGCATGTGATGATGATGATGATGATGATAATAATAATATTAATAATAATAACAATGCATGTGATAATATAATAACGCACGTGAATTGAATGTCTGTGTATCTGCATTTTCATGTGCATTTGCATGTGATGATAATAACAATAACAACAACAACAAAAACCATAATAACAATATTAACAATAATAATAACAACGCATGTGATAATAAAATAACGTATGTGAATTGCATGTGCACGTGCATGGTAATAAAAATATAATAATAACACATGTGCATGTGTATGTGCATGTGGATTAGATTATGATAATAATAATAATAACAGCAATAATAAGTTATAATTGTTTGAAAAAACAGCAGACAAGACAAAAATTCTAGAAATCGGGTCTCGAAAAACCTAACAAATCACAGGGTCATTAAAAAGGCAAAACTTCTTCTTTGGGTGACCATTTCCACTCCATAAATAGTCAAACTGAATATCATGGAACGAACTATTATAAAAATAGGTGTCGGAGGCCGAACATACACACAAATCAGAAGTTATGACCATTTTAAGAATCATTTGACATGGATCCGTACATGGAAATGGAGTTCTGGAGGCCTTTTGATGGGTTTTTGGGATTTTAGGGTCTCAAGAATGACATGAATTGTGTTAAAGTCATCCTTCTATGTATATATCTTTGCTACTTTCGATTTGATATGTGGTAGAGCTCAAACGGACAACCGGTGCGAATGTTATGGCCGTTTGAAGTTGGACTTTTTTTGGAGTGGTATAACTAATATATCTTATATTTCTTTGATATTCTAATAGTTTCTACTAAACTTGGTCCCCAATATTCTCACACGCTTCTATTTGACTAGTCACAGCGCTCAAATAGACAACCAAAGGAGAAGTTATGCCTATTTTATTGAGTTGCGGGTTTCTTAGGTTTTTTGGCTCTAGAAGAGTTGCTCTATTTAAAACGACTATAGCATCTGCTAAGTGTGTTAATTTTGACTCTACCACATATCAAATCGATTATTGTGAAAAGATACACACTCTTGTAACCACTGGAACCCTTTATGACATTCTTCAACCCCAAAAAGTCCCAAAATCCCTTTGGAATGTTGAAAGATCAGTTTCTAGTGTCCGTTTTGCAATAACTTCTTCTATGGGTGTCCTTTTTGCCTCTACCACATATCAGATCAAATATAAATACTATACCTACAATCCGATAACCCTTGAAGCACCTTCTCACATCCTTGAAGGCCCAAAAAGGTACTTAAACCCTACAAAATACAATAACATCTACTCTGGGAGTCCGTTTTGCCTCTACCATATATCAGATTGAAGCTTTAGACAAGATCTACACATTTGTGACTAATAGGAACACCTTATCACGTTATTAAAGTTCCAAAAGGTCCTTAAGTCCTGCAAATGACCATAACTTTTTCTCTGGGTGTTCGTTTCACCTCTACCACATATCAAATTGAAGCTAGCGACTAGCTCTACACATCTGTGACAACCATGATCAACTAAATTACCTTAACAACCCATGAATAACCCCATAAACATTAAAAACCATTAAAAACATGAAAAACCCTAACAAAACCCTAACAAACCATAACAAACACTATCAAACCCTAACAAACCCTAACAATCCCCAACAAACCCTATCATACCGCAACAAAACCCCAAAAAACCCTAAAAATCATAACAACCCCTATCAAACCCTAACAAACCCTAACAAGGCTTAACAAACTCCAAGAAGCACTAAGAAACCCCAATATACCCAAAAAACCTGAAGAAACCTAAAAAAACCCTAAGAAATAATAAGAAACTATAACAAACCCCTAAAAATAGTAACAAAACCCTATGCAAACCTTGGAAACACTAACACACCCTTAGAAACCCTAAAACACCCTTAAAAACCCGAACACTCCCTTAGAAACCCTAGCACACCCTTAGAAACCCCAACAAACCCAAAGAAACCCTAACACAACCATAAAAACCCATAGAAACCATAGCACACCCTTAGAAACCCTAACCAAACCATAATAACACTAACCCTCCCTTAAAAACCCTAAAAAACACATAGACATCCTAAATCACTCTAATAAGCACTAATAAATCATAAAAATCCCTAAAAACCAATAATAAACCATAATAAACCCTTATAAACCATAAAACCCCCTATTAAACCATAATAAACACTAATAAATTGTAATAAACCCTAAAAAACCTATTAGACCCCAATAAATGCTCAAAAATACATAAAAACCCAAATATACAACAAAAATGATATTAAACCATTCAAAATGCTAATATTCACAAAAAACCCCAACAAACCTAGCAAAACCAGACAAAACACTAAAAAATCCTAAAAACCCAAAAAACACAAAAACCCATAAAAAACCCTAAACACCCCTAAAAATCTCTAAAAAAAATCCTAAAAACCATAAAACCCCTAAAAATACCTACAACCCCTAAAAACATGAAAAAACTAAAAAACCTGAAAACAAACCTAAAAACCCAACAAAAATATCAAAAAACCACAAAAAACCTCAAAAAACGCTAAAAACCCCTAAAAATGCTAAAACCCCCTAAAATGCCTAAAAATGCCTAACAAAGCCCTAACCAACCCTATGAAACCCTTTAAAACCCTAAAAACCCCCTAGAAAACCCTAAAACCCATAAAACCCCACTACTAAATATTCGGCCTATAGCGACCGTCCAGTGCCACCAAATGCGGTCACTTTAGGCTCGGCGCTGTAGGCCTACAATGACCGCCAATGGTAGTCACTGAAGCTGGACGAAATGACGGCCTATAGCGACCGCCAATGGCGGTCACTTTTGGGGTTAGCAGGCAACCTTTAGCGACTGCCGGAGGCGGCCGCTAAACTGGAAATATTTTATTAAAAAAAATTCATGATATAGAATAAAAAAACAGCATATAAATCATAAAAAATGGAAAACAAATCCAACACAATAAATATCAAGATCATCATAAACAATAAAAGATATACGTGCTTCGACGATCCACAACCATCTGTTTTAGAAACCTACATAGAAAACAACTAAAAAAACAAACGTAAATTTTACATATTTATTAGGTTATTATATACATATAATAAAATTAATTTTAACATCTCATGGGTGCTATAATAATTTGAAACCCATAATTTAAGAAATGTTTTCATTTTAGAATTTTTTTCTTGTTTTGGAGTCTTTACTTTTGTTTCTGAAAGTGTTTTGTTGTCTAAAAAGGAATATTTTCCGTGCGCACCGCACGTCCGATTGATGTTCCGTATCCTACTACATGTCACGAATAGTATTCCTATTGTTTTCGTGTGGTTTTAGGTCATTCAGAGCATGTTTTCTCTGAATTCGACCGTGACATGCCGTTTTGGTCTTTTAAGACTCCAGAAACGTGTTTCTGGTCACTGCAGACAAACGAAACCTCTGATTGACGTGCCTTCTACCAGACCATTTCACAATTCACACCACAGTTGTTGTCATAAGATTTAATGGCATTTCGAGGTCGTTCGGGTGGTTTTGACCACCCAATGTGCCCTTTTAGAGCGCACCAAACTGCTGAAAACGACACAATCGATCATACCACACGCATCGCATGTCCGATGGACATGACGTCTCATCCTACATGTCATGAATAATATTACTATTGTTTTTGTGTGGTTTCAGGTCATTCAGAGCACGTTTTCTCTGAATTTGACCATCACACGCCGTTTTGGTCTTTTAGGACTCCGGAAACGTGTTTCTGGTCACCACAGACAAACGACACCTCTGATTGATGTGTCGTCTGCCTGAAAATTTTAAAATTCACACCCCAGTTGTTGTCGTATGATTTCATGGCATTATGAGGTCGTTTGGGTGGTTTTCACCACCCAAGGCGCCCTTTTAGAGCGCATCGAACTGCTGAAAACAACAAGTTCGGTCGTACTATGCGCACCACACATCCGATGGATGTACCGTCTCCACCTACATGTCACGAATAATATTCATATTGGTTTTGTGTGGTTTCAGGTCATTTAGATCACGCTTTCTGTGAATTCTACTGTGACACGCCGTTTTGGTCTTTTATGAGTCCAGAAATGTGTTTCTGATCACCGAGGTCAAACAACAACTCTGATTAATGTGTCGTCTGCCCAACCATTTCAAAATTACTCCACGGTTATTGAAGTATGATTTCCTAGCATTATGAAGTAGTTCAAGTGGTTTTGACCACCCAACGCACCATTTTAGAGTGTGTCGAACTGGTGAAAACGACACATTCAGTCGTACCGCGCACACCGCACATCCGATGGACATGTCGTCTCCTCCTACATGTCACGAATAATATTCCTATTTTTTCTTGTGGTTTCCGGTCATTCAGAGCATTTTTGCTCTAAATTCGATCGTGACACGCCGTTTTGGACTTTTATGACTCCGGAAACGCGTTTCCGGTCACCACGGATAAACGCACCTCTGATTGACGTGTTGTCTCCTTGAACATTTCACAATTCAAACCATAGTTGTTGTCGTATGATTTCATGGCATTCTGAGATCGTTCGGTAGTTTTGACCACTCAACGCTCCCTTTTAGGGCATGTCGAAATGCTGAAAAGGAAACATTCGGTCGTACTGTGTACACCGCACGTCTGATGGACCTGTCCTCTCCTCCTATATGTCATGAATAATATTCATATTGTTTTTGTGTGGTTTTAGGTTATTCTGAGCATTGTTTCTCTGAATTCGACAGTCACATGCCGTTTTGGTCTTTTATGACTCTAGAAACACGTTTCCGGTCCCCAGAGACAAATGACACCTTCTTTTGACATGTCGTCTGCCTGATCATTTCACAATTCACACCACAGTTGTTGTCTTATGATTTCAAGGCATTCCGAGGTCGTTCGGGTGGTTTTGACCACCCAACGCGCTCTTTTAGAGCGCGCTGAACTTCTAAAAACGACACATTCAGTCGTACTGCGTGCACCGCATGCCCGATGGATGTTCCATCTCCTCTTACATGTCACGAATAATATTCTTATTTTTTTCGTGTGGTTTTCGGTCATTCAGAGCACGTTTTCTCTGAATTCGACTATGACACGCCGTTTTGGTCTTTTATGACTCTGGAAACGCATTTCCGATCACCGCGGACAAACGACACCTCTAATTGGCATGATGTCTACCCAAAAATTTTACAATACACACCACAGTTTTTTTCGTATGCTTTCATGGCATTCTGAGGTCGTTCGGGTGATTTTTACAACCCAACGCTCCCATTTAGAGCGCACTGAACAGCTAAAAACGACACATTTAGTCGTACCATGCGCACCGCATGTCCGATGGACGTTCCGTATCCTCCTACATGTCCCAAATAATATTCCTATTTTATTCATGTGGTTTCAGGTTATTCGGAGCACGTTTTCTCTGAATTCAACTATGACACGCCGTTCTGGTCTTTTGTGACTAGAGAAACGCGTTTCTGGTCACCGCGGTCAAACAACACCTCCGATTGACATGTCGTCTGCCCGAACTGCTAAAAATGACACATTCAGTCGTACCGCGTGTACCGCATGTCCGATGGACATGCCGTCTCCTCCTACATGTCAAGAATAATATTAATATTGTTTTAGTGTGGTTTTAGGTAATTCAGAGCACGTTTACTCTAAATTCGACCATCACACGCAGTTTTGGTCTTTTATGACACCGGAAACTCATTTCCGGTCACCATGGACAAAAGACACCTCCTATTGACGTGCCTTCTACCTGAACATTTCACTATTTACACCACAGTTGTTTTCGTATGATTTCATGGAATTCTGAGGTCGTTCGGGTGGTTTTGACCACCCAATACGCCCTTTTAGAGCGCACCAAACTACTGAAAACGACACATTCGGTCGTACCGCGTGCACCACACGTCCGAGGGATGTTATGTCCCCTCCTACATGTCACGAATAACGTTCAGATTGTTTTCGTGTGGTTTCAGGTCATTCGGCACATGTTTTCCATGAATTCTACCGTAACACGCCATTTTGGACTTTATGACTCCGGAAACGCATTTCCAGTCACCGCGGTCAAAAGAAACCTCTGATTGATGTTCTGTCTGCCCGAACATTTTAAAATTCACACCACGGTTGTTTTCATATGATTTCATGGCATTCTGAGGTCGTTCGGGTGGTTTTGACCAACCAACGTTCCCTTTTAGAGGACGCCGAACTGCTGAAAATGGCACATTTAGTTGTATCGTGCGCACCGCACGTCTGATGGATGTGATGTCTCCTCCTAAATGTCATGAATAAAATTCCAATTGCTTTCATGTGGTTTCTGGTCATTCGGAGCACATTTTCTCTCAATTCAACCGTGGCATGCTGTTTTGGTCTTTTATGACTCCGAAAACGCGTTTCCGGTCACCGTAGTCAAACGAAACCTCCGATGGGTGTGATTTCTACCTGAACATTACACAATTCACACCACGATTGTTTTCATATGATTTCATGGCATTCCAAGGTCGTTCGGGTGGTTTTGACCACCCAACACACCTTTTTAGAGCGCGTCGAACTCCTGAAAACGAAACATTCAGTTGTACTGTGCGTACCGCACATCCAATGGATATGCCTTATCATACTACATGTCACGAATAATATTCATATTGTTTTCGTGTGGTTTCAGGCCATTTGGAGCACTTTTTCTCTGAATTCTACCGCGACACGCCGTTTTGGTCTTTTATGACTCCCGAAACACGTTTCCGATCACCGTAGTCAAATGAAACCTCTGATGGACATGCCGTCTACCCGAACATTTCAAAATTCACACCACAGTTATTTTCGTATGATTTCATGGCATTTCTAGGTCATTCAGGTGGTTTTGACTACCCAACGTGCCCTTTTAGAGCACGTCAAACTGCTGAAAATGACACATTCAGTCGTACCACGTGCACCGCATGTCCGATTGACTTTCTGTCTCGTCCCACATGTCACAAATAATATTCCTATTGATTTCGTGTGATTTCAGGTCGTTCGAGTGGTTTTGACCACCCAACGTGCCCTTTTAGAGCGCGCCGAACTGCTGAAAACGACACATTCGGTCATACCGTGCGCAAAGCATGTCCGATGGACGTGATGTATCCTACTACATGTCAAGAATAATATTCCTATTGTTTTTGTGTGGTTTCATGTCATTCTGAGCATGTTTTCTCTTAATTCAACCGTCACATACCGTTTTGGTCTTTTTTTACTCTGGAAATGCGTTTCCGATCACCGCGGACAAACAACACCTCCGATTGACGTGCCGTCTACTCGAAAATTTTACATTTTACCCCACGGTTGATGTAGTATGATTTAATGTCATTACGAGGTCATTCAGGTGGTTTTGACCACCCAGCGTGCCCTTTTAGAGCACGATGAACTACTGAATACGACAATTCAGTCGTACCACGAGCACCGCACGTCTGATGGATGTGCTGCCTCCTCTTACATGTCACAAATAATATTACTATTTTCTTGTGTGGTTTAAGGTCATTTGGAGCATGTTTTATCTGAATTCGACAGTAAAATGCTGTTTTGGTCTTTTATGACTCCAGAAACGCATTTCTGGTCACTGCGGACAAACGACACCTCCGATTGAAGTGCTGTATTCCCGAACATTTCAAAATTCACACCACTGTTGTTTTCATATGATTTCATGGGATTTCGAGGTCATTCGGGTGGATGGGGGGGATGCCTGGGGTGGGGGTGCTGTCCGGGGGTGGGGGGGCTGTCCGGGGTGTGGGGGGGATGTTTGGGGGTGCGAGGGTGGGGGGGAGGGGGGCTGTCCAGAGGTGCGCGGGGGGGGGGGGGGGGTGTCCGGGGACTACAAATAGTGAACCTGAGATCAGTCATCAAAAACAAGTTTCATGGATTATATTAGGAATCAAAAGGTTTTTTCAAAACTATTACAGAACATGCAATTTAAAACTTTACAGAATTAAATGAACAGAAAATATCCAAATCATTAATCAGTTTCATGGTTAATTCTCAATTCGTGCACACAAATATTGCATCAGGAAAAAACACACATGATACCCCAAAATCACCAAAAATATCACTAGAAACCCAACCTAAACATCAATAACAACCCCACCAGTAAAAAAAGAAACACACCTCGTGAATATGATGTGTCATGCGTGGTCATGACTGCTACCTCCATCTGGTGGGCCAGGGGCCTACAACAAATAAACATTATGAATATTTTCATAACAAAAATAATATAAAATAAATAAATAAATATAGTA